>CAEFZY010026377.1:0-45676 GCA_903066815.1 Brachyrhaphis roseni
CCCCACCAGGGGGCTTTTTGTGGGCTCTAGTGTCCCTTATTTGATAGTAGGCTGACAGGAAGGGGGTAAGGAGAGGGGGGGGAGACATGCGGCAAATGCCGTCGGGTCCAGGAGTCGAACCCGCGACGAGGACTCAAGGCCTCCAAATGTGGGTCGCGCTAACCCCTACGCCACCACAGCACGCCCCTGCAGGTGAATTTATAATAAATTCAGTAATTTATAAACTAACAGAAGCATTTTAAACTGAGCCATCGTAAGGACTTTAAAACTTTGGTATGTGCTCCTCTGTTTTCCTAGTTTTAACGACTAATGGAATTTTTTTCTATTAGCGTGGCAGCAAATAAAACCAATCTTGTAATCGCGGACCAGCTTTTTGGATGTTTCCGCTGGAATATTGACTAATTTACCTTGAGGAGCTTCAAGTCTTTTGAGGCTGGAAAACCTCATATCTCTAACATTTCACAGGTTCTCTTTCAGATTCACATTGAGACTGGCTAGACCACTTCAAAACATCATAAAAATGAAATAAAACGTAAAACCCAAATTTACAAAAAGCAAGCAAACCATAAAAAAAACATAAATAAAATACCACAAAATATTCACGGCTTGTTATCTTGGGGAAAAAAACAAAACAAAACAGGACGTTTATTACAAGAGATTTCATTGGACCATCTCCTGAGCTTCTGAGTGTTTTGGTATTTTTACTATATTTTTTATTAGATTTCTTACTATTTGTCCCAGTTGATAAACACAAAGTATTAACAGTATTCAGGCGTGGAAAGTAACCCGGTGACATCAAACATGCGCCGCTTCAGCTATGTCAAGATCCATTGGAGTGAGTGTCCTTTGTCCGCCCCACAGAAACACACAATCACGCTGAGAGATTCAAACGGGAACGCACGGCCTTCTTCAATCACGCCAACGCCGGCGCGGCCGCGTCTTCTCCCCCCGGTCAGATTCTCTCCCGGCCTCGAGGATCCCTTTCAACTCCGCCTCTAGTCTCCATCTTCAAACCGCCCTCCCCCGTGATTCTGCTCTGATCTACCCGACGGGCAGGCTGAGTGTTGTTGACTGAGAGCCCATGATGCGAGCTCTCTTCAGGTCTCGGAGCTTTCATCTTCTCCTGATTTGTACCTCTCACTGGTGGTGAAGAGGCAGGCCATTCATCAGCACAAAGGGCCGTTTCTGCCGCCGCGCGTCAAGACGGCGGCGGGGCGTAAGGTGTTCTACTCGTGTCAAGGCTCTCTCCAGTGCCCCCCTTTTATTGTTGTTCGTTCTATTGGGTTTGTGCTTCAAATGCTGATTACCAAGGTTTTCACTGGATAACATTTCTTCAGATAAAAAGTGCAGAACTGCCAGTGAAACTAGAAACAGAAATGCGGTTCCAGTAAAGAGACGCACGAGAGCTTGAGGAATTAATTCCCTCAAGAATCCATAGAAATGTTTCGAAACACATAGTTGCTACGGGCAAAGTGAAGGGAAAGCAGAAAATTAAAACGGTAAAAAACAATAAAAAAAATCTTAGAAATTGCACATTCAAAGGACAGACTTGCAGAGGAGTACTGGTCATTTTAGACCCTCTTTTCTTCCTAAGCCACCTAAGACCTGTGTGTGATTACAAAATAGCTCCTTCCTCACTATAATCCCCCCTTGGCCATTCAGGTGCTGCATATGTTTATACCATGATAATAAATGGAATACAGATTTCTGTCGACGCAGTGGGGAAGCAATCAGCCTTGGTTTGAAAATGCAGCACATGCACGTTTTCTCATTGGACCAAAAAAAAAAAAAAAAAAATCTCATTATTATCTTCAACTTTGGTGAGTAACTTCTTCTTTCTTTCTTTTTTTTTTCTTTTACAAATGTGTAAAACAAGCTGCAAAGATACATGAGAAAAAGTTGTCACTGTAGCAACCCTGTTACCAGCTTTCATCATAAAGTTTGGATAGTTTGGTTAATTTACAAACTCAAATGATTTGTGGGATATACTGACATCACTGAGTGAGAATTAAAAACCCAATAGATCTTAATATACCAGTGTCTTCCTGGTTGGTACAAGATTAAAACCAAGAGAAAGATAACTTTGAGGTCTCAAAAGTATAAAACCTAAATAAATGTCTGTTTTTTGTTTCAAAGGCAAATAACGAATTTTAAAAAGAGGCTCTTGAGAAAAACGTTTACTGTTTCTGTAAGAAAGTGGGACTTCCAGATACTTCTGTTCACTAATGATTGGCATATAGAGGATTGTGATGCCTTTTTAAATACATTTCTGCATCTCAAGCAGTCATTTAACATTATTGCAGACGACTGGGCTCTTAAAAGTTTTCAATTAATTTCCTGTGTAGGGTTCCTGGTCCATTAGGTCTCTAAAATAATATTTTTTCTAATTTGTTTTCAAAGATAAATGGGAATAAAATTTTAACTCCTATTTGAGCTGAATGTCTTACTTTGATCATCATTGATGCCTGAAGATTTCTCGGCAACTTTTGGCAGACTTTTTCTGTTTCTCATGCTTTAATGCGTGTGGAAATCAATACCATCACCGGTACAAACAATTAAAAAGGAAAAGTTGAAAAATGGCGCCATATGGGCTTAAAGGCCGACATCTGATGGCGTTTCTGTCAGGAATCCGTACTGATTGGTGGCACTGTGCTTGACAGGGTACGTGTTAATTGGGGTGAGTCGCATCTGTTGACGTTTTAAGATCTTCCCTTCGAAAATGATTAAAAGCTTTAAATGGGACAACACCCTCGTCACGTAAAATCAGACAATGCATGACAAGATGATTGTTAGAGCTTTTATTGTTTGTTTTTATTAGCTGTTGAATCTGCGCCTCTTTCCTAATCACCTCTTAACCACTCTGCAAGACGCGTCTCATGCTTCTGTTTTGCAGATGCTGTCCGGCAGGCAGCCACGGGATCAATAACGTGTCAGACTTGCAGCACTTCTTTTTTTTTCCCCTCACTGAAACGGTGACATAAACTCCATTTTCGTCCTCTTTTTGTGATCTCCCCCCCCCCCTTTTAGTAAGCCTTTCAATTTCTCGCCAAGGGGAAGAGAAAAATGATTCATGATTTTCACATCCTGACGTTCATTTCTTCGTGGGCTTTAAAAAGGCTTTACCTCACTGATAGCGTAACACCTTGACCCCGTAAATCACCCACTTTGTTTTTGCCACTCTGCCTTTAATGAGAATGAATCTCTCCAGCTTTAGAGCCAAAGTGGGTTGTTGAGTTGAAGTTGCTGCCAGACGAAGCAGTATTCAACCGCTGGCTACAGGGCTGGAATAAAATTGCCCACTGACGCGCGGCAAAATCATCTTTTTAATTAAAAGATACATTTTGTATCATTTAACCAAAGAATATACTGATCAGGAGAATCAACTTTTTAAGTAATTATTATACTACTAGATCGGTATCTAGTCGAAACTTGAATGTGGCTGGAAGCACATTTAGTGACGCATACACACAACCTACTGGAAGGAAATGAGCTAGAAGAGCCAAGGACTTACTCTCTTGCCAGGTGGGCCAGGTGGACCGGCCTCTCCAGAAGGACCCGGGGGTCCCTGAAAACAAGCGTGCAACAAAGACTGATGAGAGGGGATCATGGATCGTTAAATCGCACAGCTCACTGGACAGTAACAGCTCAGTAACCCTGACACAGTCAATAGCAGTACCTGGTTCTTTGATAAATGGCTGAACTTCTTCATACTGTTATTTTTTCAGTAAAATGCACCCAATTGTAGCAGCTGTTCAAGATTTATGCTGGTCAGAAATTGACATCACTTTTTTTTTTTTTTCCTAAAATGATGGTTTAAGCTTTTTTTAAGCTTTTTCCAAAAGTGAGTTTATTTTTTTTTTTTGCCTAAATCATCTTTTTACATCATTTTAGTATGACAAGACGACTCCAAAGTTACAAATACACCTTAAAAATTGATTTTTGAGGATGTGAAATATTACCAATAAGACTATTCATATTTTAACCATGACATGTTCGTTTAAACAGCACTGTTTAGGTAACAGATCCTACCTAAACAGTTTGGTTCAGTCAACTGTTAGCTTAGCATCTGCCTCAGAACCGGAAACCTAACGGGTTCATGTTTTTTTTTAGATTATTTTATGACTTAAAATACCAACCTTGTACAAATAAGAACTATTATGACTTGTGATTGAGAAGATTTCTGTGTTGGAGCATAAATTTAAGTATGTATCTGGTTTTAGCTTGCTTAGTGACCATGCTAATGTTAACGTCCAGTATGCTGACTTTCCTGAAAGTGAAACAATTGGCGAGAAAAATATATATTTTTTGTACTTAAATACTTTTACAGTTGATTTTAAGTTTATTATTATTATCTAAGTACCATTTTATGCATGTAACTCAAATTAATAAATATGTTTTGTTCCTTTCAAAATGGAGGACAAACCGACGCCTTGAAGAAAGAAATAGCAAAGGTGCATTGTGATTCTAAATTGATAAATTTTAAATGTTACGGTATATGTTATTTTTGAACAGTTCAATTTTGATTTTTTGTAAACCGTCACTTCTCAGAATACATTTTTACTATAATTATGTTTTTCTTTTTGCAGTCTTGTAGGCGGCATTTCAAGCAGATCCACATGAGCTCATTGCTGTTTGCCTTTCTTTTTTAATAATACACAATAGATCTATAAAGTACAGATATTATTTTAATCTTTACCAAGAACAGCCTTGTGATATCATGATGACAAACCCCAATAAATATACACAGTGAAAATTTGAGAGAATTTGATTCTCGTACATCCTTGTTATGGTTCTAAGTAAAAGGTAATGAATAATTCATTCATTCTAACTAATAAACAGTATTGACAACTTACAGGTTGACCGGGCTCACCATCCTCTCCTTTCTCTCCTGATTCTCCATCAGTACCCTGTAATTCAAGCGCAGGTTAAAAAAACGCTAAAAGAAATCAAAATACAAATATATTTTCTTTACTCTAGTCAAGGTTAACATGAATCAAAAAAACAAAGATATTATCTTTTCATACAAAGCAAGCGGTGTGCTTTCATACTTACAGCAACACCTGGCTCTCCAGGGGGTCCTGGGTCTCCAGGGAACCCAACAGGTCCCTATAAGAGAAAAAAAATCAAATAATAAAAAATATTAAATAAGTAAAAAAAAAAAAAAGTTAAAAAGAACACCAGAGGAACAGCTGCTGAGAAATAATTTCCTTGGAAGCAGAATTTGGAATGTGGGAGGTAATTTGGGCCGTGATGTTGTCCTGGCGTACTTGGTTACAACCTGTGAAGGTAATATAATGAACTTAATGATGATGTTGCTAATCCAAGAGACCCCACTGCCTCCCATTACCAGGCAGGCATAAAATCTAATCTCCCTCAATAAAAAGGCTTTTTAGCTCTTGAATATGATTCTGGGTAAAATGACCCACCTTTGAGGTGTGTGACTTTTTTTTTTTCTTCCAAAAAAGCAGATTGTGACTGAGCATGAGGAGCCACACTTTCACCGGCTTTAATAGCAAACCTGTCAGACTTACAGGGTTGCCCTTTGGACCATCATCTCCAGGGGGTCCTTTGGCACCGGCGGGTCCAGCAGCTCCGGGCGGTCCGGCCTCTCCTTTCTCTCCTCTCTCACCTTTGGGTCCCTACAGTGACGGGGTATTTCTTATGTCAACATCAAAAGAAGCCGAGTTTTTTTTCTTTTTTTCAGCCTACATTAAACTCAGTGGAGGGAAAGAACCTGTGCGGCCAGAGACTGCTGACAGATATTGAATCTAAAGGACATCTTGGACTGTTTCACAAAGGGCAGCAACCCTTGACGGTCAACACTGCAGATATGAAATGAGTTGACAGGTCTGGATGTTTTTATGGACTCTGGGACGACGGAGCTCGATAAATAACGAACTTAACCTCCAAGGTGATATGAGCCATTTAAAACAAAAAAGAACATTATGGAACATTATATTTGTGAAAGTATAAAACCTCATCTTCTGCTTTCCAGTTATAATCTGAAAGTCTTTGTGTTACCAAAGGAGATTAGCACATTTTTTTAAAAAGAAAAACAGGAAATTCAGCCACCAGTGATTTGGTTGTACATCCGATAGAGATTGCGCTTAGTGACACTGATTCCTGCAGCAGCTTTTTGTCAGTCAGTTATGTCTGTTAAACTCACCATAATAGCCAATTAGACCAAGCAAACGCTCTAAAGCTAATTAAAACTAGCTGAAGTAGGTAAACAACAAGTTACAACAAAATAAAACTAAACTATAATGAATAACCCAAAAACAATTATAACTCTGGTCTACATAGAGTTTGTATTTTTCCCCTAAAGTAATTATTTTGCAAGTAAAGTTTAAAGCTAAATTTAGATCTTGTCCAACAGAAACTAACACTTAGTTACAGTTACTAAGACTTGCTGTAAAATGTTTGGTCCTCCTGTCTGAAAAACTGCCCACAACTCCTTTGTGACCGGTCACACATTTCACATTTGTCAATTGAAAGGCCAGCTGCTCCAGCTTTACACCGCCTCCTTTCCCCACAGATATCTCCTCTACTTTCCAAACTTTTCATTCCTATCATGTAAAATGTAGGGAAATACAGAGTCTAACAGGCAACAACAGCAAGTTTACCATCTGAAGATTTTATCCTTCACCTGGTCCTCCTTTTCTACCTTTTCAATCTGCTGTTGTACCTCTTTAACTTCTCAGAAATTTCCATCAAGCAACAACAAAAGTCAAACAAATTAAATAAACATCTTCCAATAATTTACAATGAACAAAAGATTCAGCCTAACAGGAGTATGTACTCAGAAATTGGTGTTTGGATTAGATTTTTATTTTTTTTGTAAACATTGCTCTTTAAATCGGATCCATCAGGCAACTCTTCCTGATAATTACGCCTTAAGAGTCTGGAAGGAGGCTGATGTTGGCAGGACATGTCCCCATGCTGTGCAGAGCGCCGGAGCCACGCTGAGCTGATCCAACCAACCATCTGAATGCGAGTGGCAATTACTTCTATTGTGACGGACGCACAGCAGCCCTCCCTCTCATTACACTGTGTGCTCCTTCATGTCCGCCCTCAAGCTATGCAGAATATTCAATCAGGGATGCCCGACCGAAACCGAAAACAGCCGCAGAGCCGCGTGTACGGTAGACGAGTGGTGGGAACCGAGAGCCTGTGACACGAACCGAAACGTCTGCGTGAAAATGCAGGACAGCGGTGGTGGACTTATTCGTGTTGGCAGAGGGGCACAGCAAAAGACGGTGTATTCTTACCCCAGTTCCAGGCTCTCCAGGTGGTCCCGGGTTCCCAGCCTCACCTTGTTCGCCCTGTGGTTAGATAAATGTCAGCGTCTGAACAGGTAAACATTCAAGCTGGCGCATGGAGAGTTCTCAAATTCAGACGCAACTTTGGGGTAAAAGACTGCACTCTTAATGCTAAATATTTAAGTTTGACATAGGCTACAGTCGCACTAAGTGTTACAGCATTTGATACGATTCAGTACTTCCATATTTATAACAACGTAAAGCAATTAGTTAAGTAGAAATACCTATAAAGTTATTTTTAAACTACTGTTCAGTCGAGATTATTTATTTAGGCAAAGTCATAGAATGTGAATCAACACCATCTGGTGACATTAAAGCAGGTGTGTCCAAAGTACGGCCTTTGATTAAAGGTGAAGGGTAAAGATGATTGTATTTATATAGCACATTTTCAGCAACAAGGCAGTTCAAAGTGCTTTAATTGAATTGGAAGAAAATACAAACGAAACAAAACCAAACGAAAGACAAAAAGGTAAATGTCGGTTCTTCATGTTCTGGGTCGCAAAGTACTCCATCATTTATAAACTTGCAGGAGTTTTTCTAGGTCTTGCTCTGATATTAAAAGTATAAAAGTACATGTTGGTCTAGAGTAACAGGTTAAGAACATGTTCAGAAAGAGACGATATTCTTTTCGATCGGGCAGACTTTGATTACTTGATTGCTATTCAAGAATAGTCCAAATTTGAAGTTTTCACTGATGGCAGGAAGTTCAAAAACAGAAAAAGATGCAATAAAAATCTTAAAATAGAAAGTGTGAGGCACAACACAAAGTATTCATCCAGGTTTTTGCTTTCAATTTCAAGTAATTTACTAATAATAGGGATCAAAAAACATCTGGTGGTTTTTACTAAAATTCAGACTTAGAAAGTCTGAATAAAACAAACCTGAACAAAATCCTGTTCTTGTTGTTGAAAAGACAAAAACAGAACGATCAACATGAAAAATGTAGGATGTGGTTTGTTGCTGTTTTAAACATGGCAAACCTGTTTTTGTTTAGGCTCTACAGTAATTTTCTACAGAAATCTGATTGTTTTTCCTAAGTTTCAACTTGACATTTATGGAACACGCTATAAAAAGTTTGGACACCCCTGCATTAAAGCGAGTGCAGAATTTTATCTCCATTTCACATGGCGACATTGTTCAGATAAAACACCCTGCAGGGCCCTGTTGGGGCCTTACCTTCTCACCCACAGATCCTATGGGGCCCACGCCACCTGGAGGACCTTGAGGACCCTAAAGAGACACAGAAAAAGATCAGTCATACTTCATTTTGGAGTCATGATATGACACATGAGCTACTACTGACTAGACTTCCTGCAAGATGCTATAAATTCAATTAAGATATATATTTTTAAGGCTGTTGGGATTTAAATTTAAGAAAATGTTAAATTTTAAAAGCTACTCTAATAATTTGCTTGACTAACTTGCTGATTAATTTAAGGTGAACATAACTTTGTCCACCCACATTTGTGCTTTTTGCCTCTGGCATGGTAGCTCATTGCTTTTATACTTTTGCATCTTTCACACAGTATAGAATCATAGCAACACTTCTCGATTTTAGCTAACTCATAAAATCCCAGTTTTTTTAATTAGAACCTTATTAAAAATACACTCTGCCTTGACGAAGGAGCCCTCAGTGGATCAGAAAACAAGAACTTATTGACTTCTTTTCCCTGAACAAACGAGGAGTGCTTTTTTTTTTGTCTTTTTGCAGGCTTGAGGTAAACGCTGATGGATTTTATGATAAATTTTGGGTGGTTTTGCTGCTCTGCATCACGACCCCTGTCGGTTTTTTTTTTTTTTTTCACAGCACAGTGACTCCCGAGTTCCTCGGGCAACAACACATGAAACGGATGAACAACACCGCCGCAATTCTTTAAAAAGTTCAGGGGTTGGGGGGAAGCAGTAAGCGTACAAATGGACACTTTTCAACTTTTTTTTCCAAGCCCTATAACTTAGATGGTTGAGTGTTAAGGATTTTTAAGACCTGAGGAAAACCCTGAGGGGTGCGTGGTGTTGCAAAAGTTGTATGCAGCAGATCGTTCAGGAAGGAGAGTCTGAAAATTTGATCTATGTTCATAAGCAATACGTACATCGGCTCCACTGGGACCCTGAGGGCCTCTGGGACCAGGGGGACCAGGAGGACCCTGTGCAGAAAAAAACAGAGAGGAAATATGATGTTGTAATGGATTCAAGTTTTACTTGCAAAAAGTTGGGAGTTTCTCTTACCATGGGCCCGACGTCGCCGTTTTCTCCTTTTTCACCTGGAGGTCCGGGAAGACCCTGGAGACAGAAAAAAAATAAATAAATAAAACATGGTTGCGTATTTATTAGCATGCAAAAAATGGAAACGACAACAATAATAATTAGAAACGTAACAATAAATCCTCCAGTTATTTGAACTGGATGAGTTTCAGCTCGATTGGTTGTTTTGCAACTCCAAATTTGAACTTTTTCTGATCGGTGGATCAGCAAGATGTTAAATATTCAAGTCAAATTAAGCAAAACGATGTAAAAAGCTACTTAAAAAGAAATTGTATTTTCTAGTACAGGTTTATAGAACACTTTTTAAACCACTTTAAATAATAAACTGAACTTGGCTGCACTGTTTGATAACTTCTGTAAAGTACAGAAGTGTTGCGTGTTATGAAGTGAGGCTACATCAATAAGCTGAATTGAACTGAGCGAGAGCAAGACTTTTAGCACCTAACAGAAAGGCTAAACAGAGAACAGCAAAGTTGTTTTCCTTTATTATTTTAAGCTTTCAACCATTTTTTTGTTGTGCGACTGGAATTGGGCAGGTTAAGTAAGGATTCTACATTTCCAAAGCTGTAACCACGTTAACCATGCCAGCTAAGCTAACTGTGCTAATTGCTGCTGTAAAATGCTACTAGTTTAAAATGTCTGTCCTTGGTGTGAAATAACTCCTCTTTCACACACATGGTGTGACATCATCTCTGCTCCTACACTGTAAAAACAAACAGTCTTTTGGTTAAGTTTCATGTGCAGATATCTTAGTACATTTGAAATAAGATCAAACTAACATACAAGTGACTTCTCAGCAAGATATAGGATCTTGTTTTAAGTCAATAATTCTTGAATATTGATTAAAAAGTGCTAGTTCCACTGGCAGATTTTCTTCTCTTATAACATGGGAAAATGTTTTGTTATAAGTCAAATAATCTGCCAGTGGAACCAGCACTTTTTAATCAATATTCAAGAATTATTGACTTAAAACAAGATCCTATATCTTGCTGGAAAAGTTACGTCTGAGTTAGGCTTGTTTAATTTCAGGTGTAGTAAGACATTTGCACAAGAAACTAGATGAAAATACTTGGCAAGATGTTGTGTTCTTGCAGTGCATTAATCTCATTCAATTGGCAAACAAAAAATGTGTTGATTTTTCACCTTTATGTGCGATAGCTCTGAAAGAAACGTTGGAACTCCGCAATAAATTGTGAAGAGTGCATCTTTGATAATATCTATACTGCAACATTGATGAGCTGTCGTGTGAAGAAGGCTTTTAATGTGTTTGCATCATTAACTGCATTCACAAAAGCTGCTTGCTTGCTGCTGAGATTTAATTTGACCACGGGAATACGTTGCTGTGATTCTGTGACTCAGAACAGCATAAATTATTCAGCCTCAATGAATCAAAATTCATGTTTTAGCCAGTGCTGCCTCACCCAATTACGTGCTTATTGAATTACAAAGAAAAAAAAGTAATCAACAGTGCGGGGTTGAGACTAAGCTTACTCAATTAAACCATGTTTTTAGAAAACGAGGTGCATCAGGCATCCTGTAAACGGCTCTCTTACCGTTTCAACTCAAGCTGCTGTTTGTTCTCATTTTTGCTGTCAGTAACCTGTGCATACATATAAATATATATCTTGACTCTAAGGTGCAGGAATTAATCTGGCTCACTCACGCACAGCAAATGAGCAGCATGCTGGCGACCTTACGTGTGTTTGATCCCTGACATTTTCTCCCGGTAATTGGTGTGATTAAATTGCTGCGGTTTGCTTTTTGTGTGTGCGTGCGGGGGTGTGTGTGCGTGTTTACTCTTGATCTGGGGGCAGTTTGTTGTCAATAAAAGGTGTAGGGTTGTAAAGAAAGAAAAGAAAAAAAAGGAGGACATCAAAAGAGTTCATTCTACTGCAGGACCTCGAGGAAACGGTGAAAAACAAAACAAAGCAAAATTGCGTTTGTGCATCAACACGGCTCTTCATCTAATTGCCTCTGTTCATGTTCATGCCTGTTTTATTCTTTTATTTTTTTGAGTACTGTGACACATCAGCTCCCGCCCCTCGCTGAGAAGCATCATTTGTGTAAAGGTCTTCTCTAATGCTAAAATCGGTAGCAGTGGTGCTAATTATGCAGCCCGGTAAATGAGCTTGATGAGGAACAGACTGCCGGAGTAGGTCAGTCTGCACAATTAATGGGATTGTGATGGGAAGTGAATTACTCCCGATTAAAAGTCCATCGAAGGCGATCCTGCTGAGAAAGAATAGCACCGAAGAGAGACGGTCAGCGGCGTGTGTAATTTCATCAAGACAACAACACCGATCCCCGCAGCAAACTTCCAAAGTACGGGGCTTCAGAAGTTGATTCCTAATAAATGGATAATTACAAATAAATTGAACACAACTGTGGGAAAGGTCGCACATCATTAGATCTCTATACCGAGGCAACAAAACATCATTAAGGAACGTGAAAGTGCTTCCTGGTGTTTTTCTCTTTTTTTACATGCAGCTTTACAAAGAAATACTACTTATTTATGAATAGCGTGGACATTTTCCGTTTGTTTCTCAGACATTACGTCGTGCATCTTTTGGTTGGCGTTGCTGTTGACTGCACGCCTGCGTGTTAAACTATAGAGTCGAACCTTTTTGAATCTTTGTTGCTCTAATGTCGTTCACCGGCTGAAGACCTTTCAGGGAGATGCTCTGAGGTAGCGCCGCGTCGACCGTTAACCATTAGCTTAACCAGATGCAATTTTACCTTTTCATCTCGCCATCATTCTATAATGTTGCACGCTTTGTGTTGTAGCTATTTATTATTAATTATTGTCCCCTGTAGGGCAGCCGTTATATTCTCTGGACTGATGTATGAAACTGGGTTTTGTTTTATGAATACAAAATAGTAGTTTGGGGCTGACAGGTGAGAGGAGAAGATAAAACAGGAAGGAAGTGATTTTGTTTGGTTTGTTTTAATCTCGGGTGTGCACCGAGAGTTATTGCGGCGAACTATTATTTTTCTTACCGCAGAAAATAGGAAGGTACAGCAAAAGCCCAAGGATTTTCCAGCTCTGGTGAGACTTTTGCTATCCAGTTGTTAATCGATTCATCTAAAAATTGTCAAAAGATGTATTGATGGTAGGTCAAGCAGAAATACACATGCTTGACCTATACACCAAGCACACATGTTGGTGTATTTTTTTATGTTTATTTTTACTTTTTTGCTGCAGTTGTATCCTTTCTGCTCTGAAGGAATGCTGTTGTTGCATTTCAGGCAATAACATATTTGCCTCCTTAGTTAAAAAAGGAATTAGAATTATTTATTTGCATCTTTTAATATATTTTTATTGCATTAAAAAAAGGGTTTAAGTGGTTCAATAAAAAATCTGCAGAAAGTGCCTTTTTTTTCTGGATAACTGATTAATCATCAAAATAAACAACTGAATATTCAAACAGTGAAACAATCACGAGTTGCAATTTGGAGATAAACTACAAACAACTGAATGAGAGATTACATGGTTAACTTAGACTAGTCCATTGTGGTTTCTCTTAACTATAACCTTACCATCCAAAACAAGCTGAACAGAGAATCATATAAACTACGATGCAGCAATAATGCTAATTTATTATCTTATGACAGAAGAGTGTGGTACCAACCTGTAGACCAATGGGACCCGGGGGTCCGGGGAAGCCTCTTGGACCCTCGTCTCCCTTCTGCCCGAACATGCCCTGCTGACCTCTGGGTCCTGGCTCTCCATCAGCTCCCTGGAAAACGACACACACGTTACAGCTGCAAACCATGTGATGATGTTTAATCTGATCTGCACATTTCATCATAAATTATTTTACACCTTTGGTGTCAGCCGGCGTTTATGTTGTTCAAATGTACTGAATTTTACACGGACTTACAGCAGGGCCTGGGGCTCCAACGGGACCTTGAACACCAGCCGGTCCGGGGGGTCCCTGGGAAACAGAGTAAATAACGTGTTGGGAGTAAAAGACAGAAATGATCAAATGCAGCAACCCAGATGCAGCATGGGAGACGAAGGAGGCCGGGTTCTGTTTCAGAACCACCGCAGGAACACGATCCTGAACTTTTTAAAACTGCTGACATCAGCGAAAAGTTCCTGCAGCATCAAAAGCGGCGCAGATTTCATTAAAAATATGCTGAGCTGCTAATAGGATGATGTGCTTTACATTATTGAACCTGATTTACATCTTATTTGTGTTTTCAATTATCAATTCGGTCGTTTTGTGGTTGTTTTTTTTTATAATGAGAAATGCTGCCTTGTTCTGGTTGATGCTTTTTACCACACAAATTCGCAAAGATTCATTTGATTCACTTGCACCACGTCGTAAAAATTGAGTTAAACACAGCTAATTCTTATAGTGGATGTGATTTATTCCTGTTGTGTGAAACGTAATCTAATCAAAAGACACGGCCAGCTTCATGTGAATACAAGATGTAGATTCATGCGCTTTTCATAACCCACCTGCTCTCCCTTGTCACCTTTGCTTCCTTTCTGGCCCGGCTCCCCAGCCTCTCCCTAAAAAAGACAAATACACACACACACAGTCTCAGATCCAATTTTCTTCTTTTGTGAATGTCAACAAACTCACTGACAACCCCGCAGCTCAGACAAAAAGCCAATATGTGTGACGATAATCCTGGAAGTTCCATGTGGATGAACAGATATGGAGATGTCCATTTCCTGTCCAGGTTAGAACGCAGGAAGCCTCTCAAGTGACGGCTGACTGGCAGCTCTGGAGAACACCGGGAGATTACATCGGTGTTTCAGTTCTGCATTTCCTTCAGCTAAGTTTTGCCTACTTCACAAGGCAAATTTTTATAGATTTTTTTTATTGATTTTTGTCCAGATGTTCCCTTTCTGACAATCTTAAAGATGCCCTGATTATTGGGATGGTTCTTATGATAACCTTAAGAGATATTCCTGCCGTGTGTGGCGTGCTAAGAGTGGTCTGCTTCGCTCGGAAAAGACGTCGGGCCACGACGATCTAAAATCCTGGATATTCAATATGAGAGGGAAACGGAGGGGAACCCAAAAACAAAACAACTTCTGATGGCGGACAGAAAAGACAGACTTTGTATTGTTTTTCTCTGGTAAATATAGTCCAGAAACTATCACCGTTGCTTCTTCCCGGTCGGCCATGTTTGTTTACTCTGAACTCATGTTTGGTCTCAAAAGATTTTCCGTCCAACATCTGAATCTTGGGCCACACCTGTCATGTCAGTGTTTACATCTTGGTGATTGAACGTCAGTTCACGTGTGGCGAGTGCTCTCTCAAGTTTTGAAAATCGGACACCAACTTCAAAATCGTGCCGTATGAACCAGTCAGCTGAGTTTTTGGTTTACTTTGTCTGATTAGACCCAAGTGTTAAAATATGGAGCTGATGAGATCAGGGTGGCAGACGGACCTTGTCACCGTCCTCTCCAGGTGGGCCTTGAGGTCCAGCGGGGCCAGGAAGACCGACAGGACCCTGAACCCCGTCACGTCCGGCTGGGCCCTGCGGCCCTTTCTCACCCTAGAAGCACAAAGATGTTTTACTTTAAAAGTTATACTTACAAGCCACACATCAATGGGTAAAATTATTTTTAGGAACAACATACTCACAGGAGCACCTTTCTCTCCAGCAGGACCTGGAGGACCCTGAGGACCAGGTCTACCAGATAAACCAATTGGGCCGGCTGGACCAGCATTACCTCTTTCACCAGGAGAACCCTTCAAGCATAGAAAAAACAAATCATCCTGTAAATAAATCCCTGATTTCACTGAACAACAGCTTCTGCCATTAAGATCCTGGCAGACCCCGCTGAGCTCTACCACTAATGGATCAATGCACACATAAACAAACCCTTTAAAGGAAAGTGAGAAAACAGCAGAGGCAACACACAATAACAGGTGCCTTTTAAGTTCTAATGAAGCAGCGCTGCTCTTTTATAATGCAGTTGGCATTATCTGCTGTCCGGGGGCTGACGCCTCGGTGCTTCTGTTCGCTCTAAGGGACTCGTGCCTTTTTTTTATTTTTTAACAAAAACAGGCTGCTGTATTTACTGGAGCTACAGGAAGTCGGTGTTCACCTTTGTCCATAAAACACATAGGTAAATACACCGTCTACTTGGCTCCATGCACCTTTTGTTCCTATTCAGATAGGTCCACAGAAGCAAACTACCACGTGCAACACTAACATTTTTCTCATTGTAATATGTCTGACTTTGTACCTGTTTATCATTAGCTTTTTGATGTGTTGTTACACAGTTTTCTTTGAAACATATGAACGGGAGAAAAAATGATATGATCAGCTTAAAGGATCTGATTTGAGAGAAAGGAAACAAATGTTTCAAGATGTTATCCATCCATCCGTCCATCTATGAGTGTGTCCAAGTTGCCATCCATCCATCCGAGTAACTCCAAGTACCGTAAGTAAACGCGACAATTTAAAATACTTCCATACCTTTGACGTTGCGCTGTGTCGGCTTATTAGAATAACTTCTCCCATTTCTAGCTTCTGTCTAACATCTTCTAGCTTCATTTTGTCGCTTGTTGCAACCGCACGGTGAGTCAAGTGCAAATCTTCTGGCGTTTGCATGCAGCGCGCTGCGCTTGTTACAGTTGAGTTAACTCCTGCTCCGTATTTTCTTTCTTCCTTTCTTTCACAGTGTAAGCCATCTACTCTTCTATTTAGACCAGAATAAATAGATCGGCACAACTTTATGTCATGCATTCCTGTTAAGTTCTCTCTCTGCTGTATGTATTGTGGATTTACTAAAAGCCCAACAGGGAACGCTGACCCTCAACCTTGTAATTTTGGCCTGAATTTCGGGTCAGGTACTGCTTTTCTATCCTGATATCCATCTTGCGTCATTATATTCACGGAGAATTTTGCATTAATTTGAACATATGTCGTGGAACAGGATGTTTTTATCATAGGAACCTCTGTTAATAATTTAAAAAATAAATAAATAAACAAAGACCATTTTCAGAAGCAAAGTCAGGCCGTTTGAATACAATGTGGACATGTATATCAGCCTTTCAATAATTTGAACAATTTTACTTCAAGGGAGAGAGCAACTGAACACGGACGGGGCTTCTGTTCAGTCGCAGCTCAGCGTTATGAGCTGCGCTGTGCCATTATCTCCGTTTGCTTTGTCTTTTTAAGAAGTGCTGTTGAATGTGAATTGGAAGAAAAGCTCGAAGTTATCAAAAACCCCACTTAAATAAGTACGGTCCTCTGAAAAGGAGAAAAGGAAGAAGCGTGTGTACACTCCCCGGCTGAAACCTCTGGGGGTGATCTGGGATGTGTAGGAGGAACTCCCAGGCTTGCTCAATATTTTGACTCAGCATATGGATGCTTCATGGCTGTGTGGTTTTATTGAGAGTGCATTTGTTAGCTTCTCTCTTCGTGTGCCAGGAGGCAAGAGAACAAATAGTCTTTATAGAGTACGCTGCCGTTTTTTGCAGGGAACGACAGGAGATGTGGATTAGTGAGTCTGAATGCATGACATCTATTTGGTTGACCCCAAACAACAGAATTAATTTAGTACATTTAATATCCCCTAATGTTTCTCATACAATCACTGACTGAATTTTAAGATTTCTAATGCTGTAGTTGGCTAAAACAGTGAGTTTTTGTTTTGCTTTGACAAATACATCCAGTACCTTGCAAGAGTATTTATAGCCCTTGTCCTTTTTCACCTTTTTACAACTTAGTCGCAATATTTACTGAGCTATTACTTTGTAATAAACTGTTACTTTATTACAGAGGCATTTGCTTTTCTATTATGGACATTTATTATTGCTGGCACTATTTTTTACTTTTGGACATTTATTATGACACGTAGCCATAGCAACGAGGCGGTATACAACCGGGAGCAACTGATTAACATTGCAAAAGCTCAAATAATACCTCAACTGCTCAAACAAACCCCAGGTTAGCAGAGAAGGAGGCGTCATGGATGCAGAACAGGAGCAAAAAGGAGAGAGAGAAGGAGGAATTTAAAACAATCTCTTCCAACAATCGTGAGGTCTGAAGTCAAACTAGTTGGCGAACCTCCGTGCCCTAACAAAGAACCTGCCAAAGTGACACGACTGCAGGGTTACATCCACGACTCCCGATGTCTTTCTGATGGGCTTCCTGACTCGAAGAGGAGCGGCAAAAGAAAAGAAGTGAGGTCAACAGCAGAAGGTGTCGTCTGTAACATGTCCATCTGTTGTCTCTGTGGCCCAGATATCTAACTCTTAGCAGTTAGTTTAGTTAGTTATTATAGCGACCTCTGACATCCCGCCCTCAGGTATCACAGACCATGAATGTGATGTCAGCAGTTCAGTAGTTGCTAAGCTGCAAGCACGACATCCCTATGTACTTGTGGCAATATGTAATGATTTTAAGCACGCCTTGCTGTCTGTTGCTGTCAGAAGCCAGAAATGGATTGAAACACACACTGATCTTTTTTTATCTAAATGATACAAACCACTAATAAGCAACCTGTACTTGTAAACCTTAGTGAAGCTTTTAACATGAGTTAATGAGTTAATTCAGGGAGTAAAAACCAGAGTACTTACAACAGGACCGGGTGGACCCTGGGGTCCCTCTCCACCCTTCAGACCAGGTGGGCCCTGAAATGAAGAGAGAAACAAAACTGACCGTTACAATCTCCACATCTGCCAGTAATAACGCTACAATCTCCATGCCGGATCTCAGCACAGGTTTCATTAAATGCCAGTCGAGCTCCGGCTGTCTGCCTCTGGTTCCCGGTTTGTCACTTAACCCCAAAACGGCAAGAAATGAGCACTGACGAAAATTCAGAGCTTTTCACCCTCCACGTTCGGAGCCATGAATTAGGATTGACATTTTCATTCTGGCAGAAACACTGGCTCGAATAGAAAGTCCAAAAGGAGTAGTAAGGAGGTTGAAAATCATCATCATAAAACCCAATTTATGGAGTCGGCTTGAAGAGCTTCGTACAAAGAGCAAGTCTGAAATAGGTTTGGTGCATTGACACATAAGTGAGTCCGACTGAAAATCAGAATAATTATTTATTTGTCTGTTTGTTATCCACAGAATAACAAACAAATATGTTTTAACCTAAAATTCACCAGTCAACTTAGAGTTTCATAAGTTTTATAATGGAAGAAACGGATTTGGAAAATAATTATTTTCCCTGATTTTTTTTTTTTTTTTTTTATCATTTTGGTCCTTAAATAACCAAAACTTCCACTTAAATTTACATTTTGGTCCATCTGATGATGTCATTTTTAAATATTAAATGATTGATAATGTGATCAGTTGCTCAGTACTCGATTAGTTTTTCTACCAAATACCTTTTTTACTGTTGCGTGGGTAAAATTTCTACTTTTTACTTTTTGGGAACTCGTCCCATCTCTGCTCTCTGGATGCAGAATTTATAGCGAGGTGGCAAAAATTCAGAATTCATCCAAATGTTTAACAGCTGTACTGCATGCGAGAGCGTGTAAACAATTCAAATCCGTATTCCTGCCTCTGCGGTTGTGTGGGAAAGAAAAAAAAACAGTGCATGGAGAGTGCTTTATTACATATCTATCAGCGTCCAACATGTGCTTGCATGCATGCACGAGTGTTTGTGTGTGTGTGCAACTCCCCAGTGAGCTCCAGAGCAGCACAAGGCAGTATGGGTAATGAGTTTCTGCAGACTGTGGCTGCATGCTGGGCTAAATTACGACGGCAGGAAACAATCAGGCGGGCCGCATGTCCTGCTGAGTTCGGCTGACCTTGAGGAAACACTTTGCTTCCCCGACAGTGTATCCGTAACGAGCCACTGCAGTCTAATTGCCAACATTTTTGACTTAATAATTTATTTACTAAATAATGCATGCGGCAACAAAATGCGGCGCCTTCCAAAGCGCTGGCACTGACAAATGACGAAACAATAGACGTCCTTGAGTTAAACTGGGGGAAAGACTTTTCAAAATAAGTCCCTAACAAATCCCAAAGTCTCTAAAAAAAATAAATAAATAAAAGGAGGCCCATTATCCACTGCAGCGGTCCAAGCCGTGGATTCTGTGGCGGTGGAGCAGTGCAGGAGCAGTGCCTGTTCATTTGTTAGATGTCACTTCGGATTTCCTGCCACCGGATTGATTGCTGCAAGTGCATTCCAGAGCTGCTGCCTCTAATGAAGTGAACAGCTCCAGATAGGTGCGGGTTCATTTGTTATGTAGCTGTGGTCTGTCGCTTTCTACCAGCAAGCGCATGTGGAGAAAAACTGTGACGGATAGCTGCGGGTGAAATCCGGTTCTTACCGTGGCGCCGGGTAGACCTCTCTCTCCGGGGAAGCCACGAAGGCCCGGCGGACCGTCTTTACCAGGGGAGCCTTGCGGTCCAGGATCACCCTGCAAACACAGAAATTGTTTTGTTATTATTATTATTGTTCACAAAGTGTCAGAAAAGTAGCTGGAATATTTCAAAAATGACTGGATGAACATTCCAGACTTAAATTGTGTTTTATAATGTCTTAACAAGAGAAAAGGAATCATATATTAATATCAAAGTTTAAATGTTTATCGCATATGTACGACAACTGTGAGCTACTACTAAGACAATGTCTGACAAAAGCTTCACAGAATCACTATCTGAAGAAAAGTTCTAGATTTCAGCCACTTGTTTGGTTGTAAACAGTTACTGCTTTTGATGACGAGGGTTTCTGCCCAGGGTGGCACGAACTGGGATGGTGTAGCAAAAACAATTAGCTGCCGGTATAAACAGAAGGAGTTTTCCATTTCATATTTGCATCAAGTGCTATTTTGTACCATTCTTTACTCACCATCGTGCAGAGGACTATTTTTTATTTATTTTTTAAGCAGTTGAGATCGCCTTTGATCATATCAGCTTCAGAAGTCGACATATTTCGACTGGTGAGGATTCACAACAAGGAATATGTAAAGTGCAAATTAAGATTTTTTAAATGTTTTTACTGAATTAGTTTCAAAAGTTTATTTCTACTTTGTTGCTGGAACGGATTTGCCATGGAGCCGACCTCAAAGTGGCAGAGATCCCTGTTTTTTTTTTTTTTTTCTTCAACTGAGTCCCCAGAATAAAGTAGGTAAAGTCTGTGCAAAAAAACAAACACAGAATCACTAATTCTGTGTTTGATCGCTAATCAGTAATATATATATATATATATATATATATATATATATATATATTTTTTTTTTTTTTCCAAACTTGTACAAATCAAATATTTATGTGGCAGGCAGAAGCAGTTTAGATTCTTCATGTCAGGTTGGTGCATGTTTTCATTTTAGAAAATGTGATTAATCTGTTCACTCTTGTACTTGATTTGAACTTGAACCAAGGTCAAACCAAAAAATAACGATCATATTAAAAGCGTGAAACGCCAAGTTGAACTCTCAAGTCATGTTAAACTGAAAACTTAGTCTCTTGGCCTTTCAGTGACACCTGACTTGCCGTTTCTTTTTCCTGTGCAGGTCAGCTTTAGTTTCCTGAACAACCTCTTGCGTGTCATCAAGAACTTGTTGAGTATTACCCAGGGGGGCGGGCCTACCCTGCTGGAGCTGCTGAGCAAGGCAAGTGTTTGTGTACACTGTGACAGCAGACTTTTACACGCACACTTTATGTGTAAAGATGTAGAGGTGATGACTTTGCACATCCTGCTGCATTTCAATGCAGATGCTTTAGTTTATGTTTTATTCTGAAATTCAGGTTGGTGCTATGTGCAGTACTGAAACAATTTTTTCTCATTGCTGTTTTTCAAAAATGTTGTAAGAAAGATGTGAACTGCAAGTGCCTCTGAATATCTTAAAAAAATAACTAAATATATCAACAGTGAAGCCCATGAATTATATGAAGTCTGATCACCATTCAGTCTGTATAACTTCTCAATCTGCTGACAGGTTTTTCAGGAGAGCATATGTCACTGTCTGGAGAAGTACTGCCTCAACTACTCAGCAGCGCTGCTTTATCTGCACAACCTGATGCCCAGGGAGGACTTCAGGTCATACGTAAAGGTACAGGAGACAGCAGAGTTCAAACAGCTGATTTGTTTGTGTTAGTCAGCAAATGCCAGAACACAGTGTACCTTTGACTGCAGGCAGTGTGTGCCAGGTATGAGCGAGGACACCCAGCAACACTTCTTTTAAACAATTAGTTTAGTGTCTCACAGTCCTACCAATGAGGAATGTCATCCTTTTGCAGCTTGTTATCCTTCCCGATTGTTGACATGTGCTTCCTAGAGGGATCTCTCTCTATAAAAGTTAGCTCTCTGCACTATTGTTCCCAACAGTGGTTCATTTACTATGAGATGCTTGTCTCCACTCTGCCATCTTCTTCTCATGAATCCTTTCTTTGTCTCCTTGCTTTCTGCTTAGTGGTGTGAGAGGAGCGAACAGTGCCGAAGGCTGCAGCTACGCGACCTCCTGGTGGCGCCTCTGCAGCGGCTAACCCGATACCCGCTGCTGCTGAGGAATATCGCAAAGAGATGTCAGGTGTTGGAGGAAAGCAGGGAGCTGCAGGTTATAGCTGAGAAAGTGGACACATCCATATGTGAGCAGCATGTACACCTTTTCTCTGAATGTCTTCATCTTTAAAATGCATCAACTTTTCTGAGTGTTTGACTTTATCGCTGGCTGAAAAATACAGTTTTTATTGTAGGATTTGTACAACAGATTGCTAGAAAACAATCAGGTCTTTTTTTTGCCGCATCTTCAGTCGCCAGACAAAGTGTTGTCACTCACTTGGGTTTCATCAGCATATCTGTGCAGGTGTTCACAATTCTATTTGAACCCAAATGGCATGTGTGACAGGTGTCAGAGTGGTTAAGCCTCAGCACAAACAGACCAGTTTCCTTTAGAAGCAGGTGACTCAGCTGTGTTGGACAGCAGCCAACGGACCTGTTGTGGCACTTCTCTCTGGAACCAGGACAGGGAAATGTGCAGCAGCTGTTCACTTTGGTGTAATTTTGTTCTTTTGTACAGAAAACCCACATGGACTTAATACCAAGTTGCTTACCACCTCTTTTCTGCGACGCATGCTCCTGCAGCACACCTTTTTTTAATGGCCATGATGATAAAAAGAAGCAGCTGATGGCAATTTTGCGCTCCTGCGTAAAATATGTCGGCCAATGTCCTCTCTGGGTGTGGGGAATGTTTACCATAAAATCTGTAATCTCTCACGAAATTCAGCCACACCTATGTTGGCATCACCATGCAGAAATGAGTACAGAAAGATAAGATTTATTAGCAATGTTGTCACTGTGATGAGCCTTATGTGCGATAAAAAAGATGGAGGTAAAAATGATGGACATTTTTACTTGTAAACTTTATTTACAAGTTTCTGTAAATAAATAAAATCTTGTAATTCACTTTAAACAGTACAAATATTTTTATTAAAAAAATTAGACACCCTGTTGGTGCAAAGTTAGTTTTAACTTACCAGAAATAAGACGATTAAATTTTGGTTTATATATTATCTTTTGCAGTAAATCTAAGTCAGCAGAAATGTTTTATTCACTAATGTCCAACTCTCCAATCTCATGCATGGGTTCTGATGTGTATTAGAGATCATAGCATACCAACCTACAGGCTCATTAACATTTCCACATGTTTTATCAATTTATTTTAGTGATTTACCGTTTTATACGACCTTGTTTTGCAAAATGGTTTAAGAGACAGCATTTTTATTTAACTAATATATGTACGATGGATTCTTTTGTTTTTAATACGTTGCATTTATTCAAGATGATGCTCCCTTTCTTTTATTTTTAATTAGCATCTTAATTCAAGTGGTGCATTTCACAGTATTTGAGACTTTAGTGCAGAAGTATTCAACTCCAGCTCTCAGAACAGAGACTTTTAGTTGTCTCTGCTTCGACAGACCTGAGTCAAATAATGAGGTCATTAGCAGGACTCTGGAGATCTGGACTGCATATTGAGCAGCTGATTCAGCCTTTTCATTCAGGTGTGTTGGACCAGGGACACGTCTAAAGTGTGCACCGGCCCTTAAGGACTGGAGTTGAATACCTCTGCTGTACAGAATATTTATGTACATTAAAATACATAAGTATTCTCTAAACACATGTTCAGATCAATAACTTCCATCCCATTCTGCTGTAAATGCTGGATATTCAGTTGAAACAACTGCAAGATGACCATGTTCAATTCCAATTCATTTTAGACTTTACAAACTAAAGTACCAGTCAGTAAAATTTTGCCTTTAAACCTAATGAATTGAGAGGCTTGCTAAAAAAAATCATAATGTTTTGTTTTTCTGTTTACATTTGTTTTTAGTGGATATTTTTAAATTAAGGAATGAACTAAGTTTATTGATTATGGATGTTTTGCTCCTCGTATGCTGTATTAATGTTTGATTAATTTCACATTATTTCAGTCTTGTTAAAGAAACATTGTTTTTACTGAAAATGTAAACTTTGTCCTTGTTAGATGTTAAGTTGTGGCTCTCCTGTTTCCAGGTGATTTGGAAGGGAAGGTCAAGTGGCTGGATAATTACCAGAAGGTGAAACAGCTGAGAGATGCGCTGGTGTGGCTGCCGGTTTGGGAAAGAGACAAACGTGCTTTCGTTCCTGAGGTTCGTCTGATTTGCATATATTTTAACATCTTAATGTTTGATATCACACATGATTGTCACAAACATCAATTATGTGTAAAACGTGATAAGTAATATCTGATTCCACGTTTGAAGTTGTTTATCTTTTAGTTTTCCTGATCCTGTCAGGAGCTCAGATCTGATGTGATCTGCTTGTTTTCCAGAGTCTGAAACATCTCCTGAAGGCCGTCACTCTGGACAATCTGATCTCCCACAGAAGTCTGCTGCACGAAGGGAAGCTGGTGCTCACAGGTGTCTACCGTTGGCTCAAATCCAACACTTTTCATGTCCTCAATTTTTTTTAAAATTTGTACAGAATCTTAGAATGTCTCTCTTTGGTTCATCACTAGAGAACACAAAGCTCATAGATGTTTATCTGTTCCTGTTTGATGAATTCCTGCTGATCACAAAGATAAAGAGAATCAAGAAGGTTTGCACCCATCTTGTTCTGTTCTGGACCAGTAGTAGATGCTCTGGGGAGAGGTTCATGTTTCTGAACTTTGTACCTTTTTTTGCTCTGACTTTATGCACAGAGGTCTGTCAGTTCTGAGCAGAATCACCTGAGGCTGCAGCAGAACCTGGAGCTGGACCAGCTGCTGAAGGAGGGATGCACCTTCACGGTTCTCGATCAGCCCATCTCTCTGGATCGACTGCAGCTCAGGAACATTGATCAGCTAAATGCCTCCAGTAACTACACCTCATGCAGAGTTTTTGTACCTGTTTTAGCAGCGAAGATTGAACAATTAAAACATCAGACACTCCTACTTTGTGTATTTGATGACAGAACTTTCTGCTTTGTTCACAGCATCGGGGCTGCCACATTCTTTCATCATAATGCACCACAACCGGTACCAACAGTGTATCGGTGCATTCATCCTGCAAGCTGCGACAGAGTCTGCCAAGGTAGATCCTTTCAAGCCTGAACTTATGACAAGTTTCAAACGTCATGCACGTCAAGGGCTGGAAGGAAAATGTCAATAGTTTTGGCAATGTTATGTAAACAAAAAGTGAAAAACTTAGAGAACCACAAAACATTCCAAGACAAAGTAGTCCATAATTGTGAAGTGAAAGGATTATTATTTTTTTTTTTATCAAATGAAAATATGAAAACTGTCGCATACGTTTGTGTTCACCTCTGAGTCAACTCTAGTTGTGCTTCAGACCACTACTCCACTTGGTAGCACCACCTTTCTCATGCGAACACAGCTGCAAGTCTTTTAGGGTTGGGGTCTCCAACCACAGATCGGACCTGTGGAGGGTGAATCGCATTTTCTCCATGGCGTCCAACATGATCACCTTCCTTCTCCTTTTCACTCCATCTCCTAATGTTTCTCAACCCACTGTGCAACCCATATTGCACATGGATTAAAAATTTATATTTTGATCTCACCCGACCGGAGCAAGTGGGACGTCCAACTAGCTTCATGGACCTTTTATGAAAATTTTTGGGGCTGGTTACAAATGCATGCCACACTTTTCAGATTTTTATTCTACAGTTATGTAGTTCCTTGTTACTATGAAAAATCTAAAAAGAATTTACATTTGTCTGTAAAATGTAAATTGTATACATTCTTGATTATCAGTAATTTTATTATACATCTTCCCATTTTATTCATTCAGAAGCAATAATACAAAGAGTTTGTGCTCAATCCTTATACACAGCTGCTGTTATTTCTGCTCCTGACCTCCTTCTTGTGCAACTTTTCCAGAGGGAATGGATGACGAAGTTAGAGGGCGCTGTGGCGGCGCTGCTGAAGCTGGACTCTCAGCAGCCGCGAGTCAAGAGCTCCTCCCTGTGGCTGGAGTCCTCCCAGATCTGATCCCATCCAGCAGCACTTCAAGCCAAACGTCTGCAATGTCAATGTGCACTTCACTGTCCCTAGGAGTCCGTCACAATGACTGCTCCAACAATAGGACTATTTTGTAAATTCTGTGTGCCTTTAAAGGCAGCTAATGTGTTAGTGTACAATAAATTCTTGTGATTTATTTGGTTCATTTTTTTTCTCACTTCTTTTGAAGGATTTTCAGATTGTATTCTCTACATGTTTTTCTTAGATTTCCTGTTGGCAAATTTGACTCAAGGGAAGCTTTTTAAAATGAAAATTCAAATACTAAATTTATGAAAGTTAATACATGATCAGACTGAGGAAAGAAAAAGGTTGACATTTTTCCAAATCAATTAAAGTGTTTGCAAGCAAAACAAAAACATTTGTTGAATATCAAAATGATTGCTGGGTTAGGTTACAAAATATTTAAGGATTTGAAGATCAATGAATACTGTTTAATCTTTTCAATAATTAAGAGGCCAATATTGACTTTGGAGGAGCTGCAGAGATTAGCAGCTCAGGTGAGAAAATTTGCAGACAGAATTTTGGAATCCAAACTACATGGATTTCATGAAAGAAAAATCTGAAGGAGACGAATTGTTGAGCAAAACTCGACTGACTGAAAACATACTGGAAAATACAGCATCCCCAAAACGTGGTGGCAGCATCATTCTGTGGACAATGAGCAGTTCACTATTTTGTCATTTCCTGGACACATCTAAAACAGACAAGTGGCCAATATTCAGACAAGAACTTAAGAAAAACGTGTCGCAGACCTTTAGAAACATACTGCAGGTTTTTATTTACACTTGTCATGACAATGAAAAAGAAAATCAACATGGCGCATGTGAACACAGAATACACCACCTCATCCCTCCATGCAGGTCAAACGAAGCCGCCCACACTGTACAAGATCTCAGCAAGCAGCAGAGGAACCTAGCCTCAGGCACACCTTAGCAACCACCAGGTACGTCCTCTAAACTGAAAAGTAAAGCCATCATGCACAATAACTGATAGCAACACATGAAGCCACAAAGTGTCTGAAGCAAGTCTGTGGTATCACTTTGTAAAAATGAGTGAGACACTGATGAATCCAAACACTGTTTTACTGCACTTCTCTACAGCCACACGTAAGCAATTTACCTCTCATTACGAACATTTACAAAGATAACTATGACAGCCTTAGTAAATAACGAGCAGGAGATGCTGAAGCCTGTATAAAGTTGGTTGTCCTATGTTTGCAGCCTCGCAAAGATGGGCCCGGAGTAGTGTAAGGTGCAAAACCTCTCACCAGTCATAGATCCTGAATCGGATGCAAGTAGTGATACATTTGTGATGTCCATTGTCTAGAAATAGTGCTTTTCTCAGTCTAGCTGAGGTAGGCATAAAACCAATTTAACATTAAAAAAAAAACATTTTTCAGAAGGTGAAATGGACATTCGTGTCTGATGATCATTCAAGCAAAAAGAGCTAAGACAAGCTGCTTGCTGCAGAATACTGTGCATAATCTGTTTTACAGTGTTTCCACCTGCTCCAGTCAAAAAAGAAAAACAAAAAGTACAATAGATCCCATCAGAACTCACAAGCAATTATAAATTAAAATAGCAGGAATTTAGCTTTAGTCTTCTGAGCTGGACAGAGAACCGACAGGAACTGCTGTTCCTGAAGGCAGCAGTTCCTGAACCTCGAGTCAGAGAGATGCCGAGCTTCTGAGCAGCCAGGATTCATGCAGCAGGCATGACCGTGAACACACACACACACACACGCACGCACACCCCTACAGTTATTGCTTCAAAGCAGAGCGCACACACTCAAACACAATCAGTGCTGTTGGACTGCAGAAAAGACCAAATTAAAACATGGAGGCACCTTCAGTTACTGCATTACCACAATCTGAAGATAATAAACACACAATTAAGTGACAAAGCACCAAAAAGACTCACGATAAAAATGTCACAACTCAAACGCTTTCAGGCAAATACTGACACATTACAAACTCTGCTGCAGACATTCTTTGGTCACGAAATGGACTCAATACATACATTTCTGCAGATTAGGAAACATGCTGCCATACAAAGAGAACAGGCAGTAACTAACATGACAGGTTCTGGACAAGAAGACTGATCTTTGAAGAAATCATGAAAAAGATAAACATTGTAAACGTTTGAGTTTAAAAAGGCCTAATTTGAGTGTTTATTTAATAAAATTTACATATAGAAAATAAATACTTCAGCTGACACCAAGACATGTTTAGTCATTTCTGCTTTTACCCTCTAAGCAGAGATGCACCAATCCGTTGGCCAGGGATGAGAATCAGCCAATTCTCCCAACATAGAAAGTCAAACACAAAGAAAATTAGATTTTTTTTTTTTTTTTTTGTCCTTTGAATTCACCAAAATTAATAACTCTCTCCGTTTTCATAAGTACATCAACAAAGTGGACCAAAATATGCTTTAATGATTATCTCCTGCACTGACTGTAAGGAAATCCAGAACATTTTCAGTTTTTATGTGTTATAATCTTCAGAAACAAAATAAAAAATGGAATAGATCAAAACTGTAGTTAATAGAATACAATGAAAAAAGAAAATGCAATATTTAGAACCCAAAATTCATTTTTAGTTAAGTGAAAACACTGAGGAGATTATAATACTTCAGATGTAGCTTTATGACTTTAAGGTGACAATTTAATTGCTATAATTATTTAATGAGACAGGTGTGATCTGCAGGTGAAACCAGAAAAAAGAAAGCTCTTATTCTACTAAAAACTAGCACTATTTTTGGTCAATGAATGCATTAACGTGCTTTGCTGCACCAAACATAAGTTTGGGACATTTGCATTGATCCATTACTTTTGGAATTTCTGCATTTTCCATAAGATTAATTGCCTCTACTGAGACCACGGTACCTGCAGGATACTTCTTTTCTATTATTGTTTGTCCTTATGGGAAAGAAAAAAAAAAATGTCACTATCAGAAGTGGAGATAGTTATTGGCCTAGAAAAGACAGACCAGTCCAGTTTTATCTGCAGCTTTCAGAACCTAAATATGCTTTTATTTTTGGTTAACAGGATTTTATTATTTTTTTTAATTATACTTTTATAGGTAGTGCTTTCTCAATTCCAACGCATAATATACGTGTATAATTACAAGCAAATAATAAGTTACTTGCATTTATCTTTGTATGGCAGAGCTGCACTGAGCCGAGTCGGTTCATTCCCCGGTGCAGCGTGACACTAGCAGACATGAGCAAAGATCAAAGCAGCCACCTCACAACTGCTGACGATGCCGAACGCCGATGGAGGCCTGAATACGAACTTAAAGAGGTGAGCGCGGATCCACCGCCTCCGCTCTCTGGCAGTCCACAGGAGGAGCAAAAGGCACAAAAACAGATATGGACGGTCCCAGCTGATCCCACTGCATCTCCGCTGCGTCTCCTCCGCACCACGGCCAGACGGCCTATGCAAATGGGAGTCTTTTTGTGCTGGGGCGGTCTTTCATTAGTGCACATTAAAAATGACAAAGACGAGCCTTCTTCTGCCCGCTGGAATATAAAGGGTTAAAGGGAGGGAGTTGAGGGGCAGGAGAACACTGAAGATCAGCCCTGGAGCTCCTCAAAGCACGTCTCGCAAACCCGAACGGGCTTCTTGGAGGACGGCGTGAGGGCGCTCCTCGCTGAACACTCGCCGCAGAAGATGTTCCCGCAGTGTCGACAGTGGTGCTGCGGATTCAGAGAAGGATGGAGGGAGGCAAATGACGGGCACTTAGTAAAGACCAACAGGAAGCAAAACGCGTCTCTCGCTGGGAACGATGAGGAGCTCTCACCTTCCTGACCGTGACGGTGAAGCCTTTCCCACAGGCCATGCAGTTCTGGACTTCATGGTCCTCTGCCCACTTTCTGGTCAGACTCTGCGACTGTTTGATCTGCGGGCGTCGACAGCAGCAGTCACACTCAGGGAGCAACGTGATCAACCCGCCTGTGAGCTGCAAGTGCAGCGCGGCCAGCTCACCTGGAGCGACTGGTTCTCTCTGCCGAGCTCCTGCATGGCCGCCGTGGTGTCGTCCAGCTTCCTCCGGAGCTCCACCACTTTGGCCTGGAGCTTCTCGATCTCTCCTTCACCTGCAACGCACCTGCAGGGCAAACGGCACAGATCACTAATGGGTGTGTATGCTACTTGGAGGGATGAGAGGTCTTTTCTTTTGATTTCTCCTCATTTTCTCAGGAACCTAATTAGGACAGATTTAAATCCACTTTTTATGAAGTTTAACCCTCACTGTGCTGTGCAACTAGTTGTCTCTGCAGAGCCGTTTACCAAAAATCAGATCGTCTCTCCAAGCGTCCCTCTCATGTTTGTACTCTCAAAGTCTGACTAAAACAACTTTCTTTGTCCAAGAGTCCACTGACCTCTCCAGAAGAGCCCGCCGTTCGTCCTGGTTGTTCTGGACCGTAGCCTCCAGCACAGCAATCTCCCCTCTCAGCTCATCCGTCTGCTTCTCCAGCTCGCCGACTCTCCGCTGGCTGCTCTGCCACTCCCTCTTCAGCGTGGCCACGTTTTCATTCAGGGCCGTGACCTGGACGCTCAGTTTAGCTTCAGCCTCCTCCCCGCGCTTCACCTGCTCCTCTCTGGCTCTCCTCTCCGCCGCCTGCAGAAGGAGAGCAGAGGAACGGATCGCTAGGAGAAGAGGCGGCGAGGGGATTAGAGGCATTCACGTGGAGGGGGACTTACGAGTTGATCCTGGACTTCCTTTGTCTGGACGAGGAGCTGCTCCTCTCGCTTGCTCCTGTTGTCCTTGGTGACCTGGTGCTCCTTCTGCTCCTCCTTGAGCGCCCCCTGCACGGCCTCCACTTGACCCTGCAGCTCCAGTTTCTGCTGGATCAGCAGCTGCTTGGCTTCCTGCAACTCTCCTAGTTCCTAAGGAGGGATTATTAACAAAGCTTCAGGTGCTTTCAACAAAAGATCACACGTGTTTATGAAAATAAATAGTAAATGGACTGAATTTATAAAGTGTTTCTCCAATCATACTCAAATGGCTTTCCACTAGAAAAAAAAAAAATTCATAACATATCCGATATTAATAATTTTTTCACTTTCTTTTCTAAAAAAAAAAATAGATATTTTCAAAAGGTGACTTTGATTTTAATCATCCCTTCAGGCACGATCATTTTTGTTTACAGTATTTTTCGGACTATGAGCCGCTACTTTTTTCCCACACTTTGAACCATGCGGCTTGTAGCCCGGTGCGACTTTTCTGTGGATTTTTCTTCCACCACCGGGGGCTCTTTAGCCGCAAGTGAATCATTGGAAGTCAAAATTGGAAATCAAAGAAGAAAGTGCTGATTTCGTCGTAAAATCGTAATTTTAGAGTTATCGCAGTCTGGTGTGAGCAGTGCTGCTCAGTCCGTGTGGTTCCTTCTTCAAAATACCGATTTGTTTGCATGATCATTTCAAAGTCCTGTTACTGATAATTTGATACTGATGTGGTAAAAGATTACGTATTTCCTTATCAGTAAAACTTATGCCAAAGTATAACGTCACAAGATGCTCAACATTGCTCATTTTAACTTTCTACTTTTTGTGTTAAAGTTCTCATAAGATTACTCCTTCTTTCTCCTAATATTATGGCTTTATTCTGGTATTATTTTGACTCTATTGTTGTTATTCTGGTCATACAAAAAAAAAAAAGAAAAACCTTAGAGTAGCCCTAATATTTTCTCATAGAGTTGACCTGAATTCAAAGTGATAAAACATGCTTGTCAAGCAAAATGGCAGCCTGGATGGGCTGACATCACTTTGCATGGAAACACAAAAAATGTACTGGTTTAAAAAAAAAAAAAAAGAAAAAAAAAAAAAATCCAGACCCAGTTGAACCCACTGACTCCTAAGTTGAACTGATGATGAGTTTAAAACGTCACTGAGGTCATGAAGAGCTGACCCACCTTCTCACTTTTCTCCGCCAGCGTTTTCAGGTCAGAGGTCAGTTTGTTGCTGTTCTTTTCCAGCGCCCTCTTGGCTTTGTTCAGCTCCTCCGCCGTGGTTCTCTCCTTCTGCAGTTCCTCTTTGACTTGACCCTGCGTCAGTTCTCACACGCTTAGCAAATTATGACAACACAATCGTGAACATTGCTGTTCAAACCCTTCGACCGACCTCTTGCTTTTGCAGCTCCTTCAGGGTTTGTTCCTGCTGCTGGAGCTTCTGGTGCCGTTTGGCGAGTTCTTGCTCCAGTGCGGACCGGGCCGCCTTCAGTTCCTGGACCTGAGCCTCTAAAGCCGTCTGATGCGTACGATTGGCAGCCAGCTCCTCCTGAGCCATGCTCAGCTTCTCCTCTGAGCTCTGGAGACACAAAACATCTCTTAGTTTGTGCAAGATCTCAGAAAAGTATTCACACTTTGTCACGTCACAACGAGGACCTTAAATGTTTTTTTTTTTGTTTTTTTTAAAAAGACAACCTATCATGCTTTCTTGAGTAGGGTTAGGATAAATCTAATCACAAAATCATTCTTAGACAATGAGATTTTAATCTGCTCAGTTCTGCATATTTCGAGCTCCTTTCAGAACCAACTGTTTTAGGGCCTCCTGTCACTTTAAATCTAAATAAGCTGCCGTTGGCCACGCCGCGAACTTAATGTTTATACTGGCATGTGAAAATGGCTGCAAACAGATCTGCATTTATACAACCGTACATGTTTGAAAAGCAGAAGTGGAGCCTCCTGCACTACCAACACAAATACAGCAAATGGTTTCTGGATGGTAAGTCAACGAAACACTTGTGTTTTCCAGCAGCCATTGTACGGTGGTAAAACCAGCTGACCAAATAGGTAACAGGGCTCGGCTTGGATGAGGTCGCTAGGTAATGGCAGAGTGCCCATCGAATGTGAGTCAGCAAACGGGACGTTTTTGAAACCAACAAACATTACAATTGATGCCAAAAAAACAGCTGGGTGGGTTTTTAAGAGCATGGGCTGTTTTTAGAAGTAGTTGAGACCCAAATGGAAGTACAAAATTTGAATTCAACATATAAAATTCCTCTGAAATACAGAAAATAGCTGAAAATGTTAAAAGGAGTTCTTTTTCTGCTGGACACTGTGAACCTGGTTTGCATCTGGTGAGTTTTGTACCTTTAGGTCTTGACGCAGAGAGGAAACCTCAGAGTCTTTGCCGTAAAAGTCGGACTGAAGCTTTGAGAGGTTTTCCTGGGTTTGCTGCAGGGACTGTTGCAGCTCCGCCGCCCGGCTCCTCTCAGCGGTCAGGTCCTGGCTGAGCTCCGACACCCGAGCAGCCAGTTTCCTCTCCTCCTCTGCCTGGAGAGGAGAATCAAACAAACGTATGCTCGGATCCTCCTGTGTATTATTTCAAAGCTGCTCGTCGACGTTACAGAAGATCCTCACCGTCTTGACAGCCGCTTCCTGCAGCTCTGCCACTTGGCTGCTCAGCCTCTTCGCCTCCTCCTCCATGGATCCCCGAACTGTCTTCAGCTGATCCTGCAAATTCTTCAACTCTTCCTCCTTTGCCTTCAGCGTCCCCTGAGTCTTTGAGTGCTGCTGCCCAAATGACGTGAGCTGCGCCTTCAACGTTTTCTCTGCCTGACATTTGAGGAATCACTTATGAGTAAAACCTGAAACGGCGAAGCTCGGCTGCTTTCTCAGAGCATTACCTCTCTCGTTTGCTCCAGCTGCTCCTTCGATTCGTTCATTTTCTTAGTGATGGCCTCGTTAGTTTTCAAAAGCTCCTTTCTTGTCTTTTCAATAGACTTGTCCTGAAGATAAAAGCACAACATTACTATCAGTTTCTGGGTTTTTTTTTTTTTTTATAAAAGAGTGGTTATTTATTTGATCCAGGTTAAAAGTCGAACACACCTTGTCCTCCATGGCTGATTTATGGTTCTTCCTGTCGGCCTCCAGCTGATTCTGACTCTCCTTCAAAGCCTTGTTGGCCTTCTGCAGGCTCTCCTGAGTCGCTCCAAGCTCCTTCCTCTGCGCCTCTTTCTCCTGCTGGGCCTTCTGCAGCTCCGCAGCCAGACTCTGAGCCTTCTTGCTCAGCTCCGCTTGCTGACTCTGTCCTTCCTGGGTCACCTTGTCCAGGTTCACCTTCAGAGCCACCATTTCCTGCTCACAGCGCTCCAGCTGCTGCTGCACGCCACTCGCAGCTGCAGCCTTTTTCTGCAGCTCCTCATGCAGACTCTTCGTTCTAAGTGTAGAAAAACACACCAGAGACGTCAAAGAAGCCAAACGTTTAGAAAAGCCTTTATAGATGTGAAGCTACAATGCGTTTCTACTGAGCTCACCCTTCCTTTTCTGTTTCCAGGGAGCGCTGCAGCTCCTTCGCTTTCCGTTTCACCTCTGAACTTTCCTTCTGCAGCTTCTGCACCTCTAGCTGGAGCTGATCTCTCGCAGTCTGCACCTCCGCCGCCTGAGACTCCAGTTTCTGTTCAAATCAAAGTGTTGATTTTTAAGCGTTCGCCGCCAATGGTTGCGATCATGTTTCTAATACAAACCTTGCTGAGCCCTTCCAGCTGCTCCACCCGCTGCTCTGAGGCCAGTAATTTGTCTTTACATTCTTTCAGGCTGCTCTCCAGCTGGGCAGACTGCTCCTGTCTGTCTCTGAGCCTCTGGGCCTGATCCTCCAGCCTCTTCTGAGCTTCGCTCAGCTCCTGCACGACACATCACGGACATTAGAAGGCGGTTATATGGAAATCCAGAGCGGAAAGACAGAAAACATCGCAGAAAACTCAAGAAGCAACTGTTTCAGGAAACAGAAAGGGGTAAAGCAGTTGGATTTTAGCATAGAAATAAAAAAATAATAATTAATAATAAATAATAATTAAATAATCAGCGCAAAGAAAAATCCCACCTGCTGTTTGTCCTGCAGAGCATGTTGAGACGCCTCCAGGCTGTTCTCCAGGTTGGCCTTCTGTGCAGCCTTGGCCGCCTCTGCAGACAGAAGCAGCTCTGTTTTGGCCTTCAGCTAAAGGAAAACAGACCAATGAAAAACTTGTTAGTCCAACAGGACAGAACACTGGTTGAAGTTTTGAGTTAAAACCACCTGCGTTCGAGTGACAGACGTACCTGAGCGTCCAGCTGGGATACTTTCTCCTTGCTGTCGGTGAGCTGGGCAGTGAGCTCGGTGACGGACGTCTCCAGGGTCTGCGCTCGGTCCTGGGCTGAACGCAGCTGAGTCTTCTGCTCCTGGACCTGCTTGTGAAGGTTGTCCTGGGCCTGCTTGTTGCTCTCCGATTGGTTCTTGAGCTTGTCCGTCAACTGCGCTACCTTTAAAAGTCCCGTATGAAACAATTAAGGCCGACGCGATTAATCGGATCAATCATGATGAGCGGATTACTGAAGTAATCGTCAACTGACTTAACAATCGATTAATTGTTAACTGGAGTTAACGATGAGAACACCCTCAGAGCAGTAATAAAGCCAAACCTGTACAAAAGAAATGTATACATTTTGCATTTAACATAAAAAAATAAAAAATAAATATGTTCTACCCAGAAATCCACAAGTAACAATTTAAGCTTCATCTGGTTCAAATTGTATGAAAAAAATTCATTAAGTACGTTTTTAATCCAATTATTAATCGGTTAATCAAAAAATAATAAATTAACAGATCAGTCTAACAATGTTAAGTCAAACAGAACGGGTTGAGCTTTTTACATGTTGATGTTAGAACAATATTTTTTTTAAGTTGCAGATGTGTCGTTTGCTGCAAATGATCAAGTGTACACTGAAGCTTTGCTATGTTGTTGCATTTTAAAATGTTTATTTTCTTATTTGAAGGGGTTAAAAGAAATATCGACATAATTTACCAATTTTCTATCCGATCAATCATCAGAAAAATTGATTGAATAAATCGATTACTAAAATAATTGTTAGTTACAGCCCTAGAAAAAAATATATCAAAGATTTTGATTTACTGGCATTTGTACGGCTCCAGGCATTAACATAATATAGCGCATATGACATAAGCACAAAAACGTATAGAACATCATGACACAATTATGGATAGGAAAAAGACCACAGAGGAGTGCAGAGTGCGCGGGCCTCCACCTGTTCATGCAGTGCATGGTTCTTCTCTTTCAGCTGGTTGAGGAGCGCTGTCTCTCCCTCCCCAGCCTGGATTTTGGCACACAGATCGTCTCTCTCCGCTTCCAGCTGGCTCACAGTGTCTTTACTCTTCTGAAGCAGAGCCTCCAGGTTCTGGATCTTCTGGTCTTTGTCCCCAATCTGACGCAGCACCTGCTCCAAGTCATTCTGCAGAACGATGCAAGAAAACATTTTATATTTAGTTCTGCTGCTGCAGTGTCATGCTGTGGGGATTTGAGAGTTGAAACTGAGGCACAGGTTTAGTTTCCCGCAGGGCGACGACACAAAACACCGAGCAGGAGCTAAACTCCGATGGTCTCGTTTATATCATGTATATTCATGTGTTAGAATGGCCTAATGAAAGTCCAGACGTAAATCCAACTTGACAGAAAGCTTCCCTGAAGACAATTTTTCATATATATCCAGACATTTTCAGTCAGACTGAGCTCAACATAAAATGCGAAGAAGAATGGGTAAAAATGTCAGGCTCTACATGTTGCTGTTTTATTTGTTTTAAAAGTTTTAAATCAAAGGGGCTAAAAACAAACGGATGCCATTCCTGTTATTGAATCCTTTCCACTTTAAAAGTAAGCACTGTAGCTTGTTGGTCGACCATAAAACCCCAATTAAAACCGTCGTCTGTGTTCATATAGCGACAAAATGTGAACAAGAGCAACTGATGTTATTACTTTGGCACTGTGAATAAAAATATGCTTTCTCTTGGCCTTCCAGTCTCAGACGAGAGTGTGTGTTGTTGTGCAGTACCTGCGCCTCCCGCAGTTTGCCGTTGGTGTTTTGCTGCAGCGCCTGAAGCTCCTGGTGCTGCTGCTTGGCTTTCTCCAGCTGGTGCTGCAGGTCCGAGTTCTTACTGCAGCTCTCCTTTAGCTGAAGTGAAACACAGTGAATGCTTGTTTATTTTCTCCTGTTTTGCTCCCAAAAATATGCAATTTTAAGTCCAAGTAGTATTCCCCTGATCGACTAATAAGAATAAATCTTGCAGAAAAGTTTCACATTTCCACCTGTTCTTCGGTTCGGGAGAGCTTGAACTGGAGGTCGGCTGCTTGCTGCTCTCTGTCCTTCAGTTTCTCTCCAGACAGCTGCCTCTGCTCCTTCAGACGGCCCTGCAGCTCGCCTACCTGCCGCTCGGCCTCCAGCAGTTTGGCATGCAGCTGCAGGGGCACCAGGAAGTGTGAAAACACAAGACAAAAATATTAGAAATGGAGAGAAAACCATACTTGCACCTCTAGAACCTGAGCCTTTTTGTTCTGCATAACTGCGACTCAAACGCTGAGTTTGTACAATAATGCAGTCTGAGTCGATAAAGGGGACTCCGTCTCAACATATAGGACAAGACGATTAATGAGGTCTATGTGAGCTTTGATCTGAATGACTCAGTTGTTTTTTTTTTTCTTTTTTATCTGTCTGCACACAGCTTTTGTTCTGCACCCTATTGATCTCACCTGGCTTATCTCTGTCTGCTGCTGGGCACCTTGGCTTTCTTTTTCCTCCCTCTGATGCTCCAGCTGCTTCCTCTCCACCTTCAGCTCTGCGTGTTTCACCTCCAGCTCTACTATCTCGCTCCTCAGCTTGGCCGCCTCCTCGGCCCTCTCCGCCAGTTCGGCCTGGGCCTTTTGAAGGGATGCTTCAGTCCCCGCGGCTCGAGCCTGGAGCTCCTGGACTTCTGAGTCCCGCTCCCTCAGGCTGTCCTGGACGCCTTTCTTGGCGGCTTTCTCGGCTCCCAGAGTGACCTCCACTCCTTGAAGCTCCTTCTCCTTACGCACAAGTTTCTCAGAGAGACTCTAGGAAAAAAAAAAACAGAATACGTTGTTATGAGTCTTCTGAGGAGAAACATTGTAAGACTGTTGTTGTTGGCCTGACAGGAATGATGTCGCAGTAGATCCTAACATCTTTGTCTTTTATTCACAGCTCCTACACATTTCCTGTTTTCCCAACAAATCTTAACTATTTCATACAATAGTCAGCCAGTTTCTGACATGTAAGAACAAAAGGTGTTCATTGTGTATCTTTTTAGTGTTATTGTTTCTATAAGCATTAAAAGTTTCTAAACTGTCAGAATGCAACTCAGAAACCAATATTTCATTCATCTTGTTTTTATCATGTTGTCTTAATGCAGATGGTTGATCTCCTTATGAGGGGACGACAACATCTTGAGCTTGTTTTGTTGAGTTTTATAATAGCTTCACATCAGGATAAAGAAATTTTGTGCCTCTGTTGTCCTGGAAACAGTTTCAAATACATTGAGAAATGAGACCTTGAGCTCACGTCATCACACTTCTCTTATTATTAAATCTCAACCTTGATTTTTTTTTTTTGTACACAAACTTGTTATATATAGAAAACAAGACCATGAGCTTGTTGATACAGTCAGTTAATTGTTATTATATCACAATGACAAAACCATGAGTCCTTGTCTTGTCAAAATACGTTTAAGAAACAACAACAGAAAAATAATGAGACTGAGCTTGTTTTCTTTTTTGGGAGGAATATAGTTATCTATCTAAATATCATCTCATGTCAAGATAATGGGATGTTAAGATTGACTTGTCGGGATAACAAGAGCTTGATTTAGTGAAAACAGTTTCAGTATCTCACTACATGCTGAGATAATGAGATGTTTTCGCTTGCTTCAGTATCCTGAGATAACGTCACCCCATTTGTCAACCTCTGACATTTTTACATACAAACACATACAGTGACATGAAAACCTGCAAACTAACAAGCACCTAAACAAAATAACATTGTGGCATTAAATGGAGGAGGGCAGATTTTAATATTTTGGAAGAATACTTATGCAAACAAGAAACATGCTAAAAGAAAAACGTCTATAGTTAAAACACTTTGATGCAGCGCCTCGTGAACTCCCACAGCCTGTGCGATAGGAGCAACGGAAAGGAACAGTCATGAGGCCCGACTGAAGTGCGGCTCTTTTCACGGCCCGGGTTCTGGCAGCCAGCAAGCTCGATAACAGAGTCATAGAGAACAAAATGCTGGTGACGACGACGTGGGCGGCCAGCCTCAGACTGTAACAGGACACACGGATTCAGCAGTAGAAATCCAACAAGTCGAACGGACAACTTGTGCTTTTCTTTTTTTTTTTAACCCTCATCTTTAGTTCATCTCTTAAAGTCTACTTTGGTGCATCTCCTTTTCTCAAGGTTAGATTTAGAGACCGATTAGCTTCCTGATGGTTGCTCAATTGGCCTCTAATAAACCTATGTACTGTCAGAAGAAACAGGTCACCACTGGTGGATCCTCCAGTGGTGGAGGATCCACCAGTGTAATACCTCTGCTATCTGTAAACAAACACCTTCTCTGCCTGCCGTGAGACCACATCTGAGCCCGATGAGTGACACTTAAATCTCTGCACTACATTCTTCTCCTCCCATTGCACCAGTCACATTACCTGGCTGTGGTTATATTTCACACTGACTGACAAGGATGGTAACCAATTATCACCCCCTGCTGGTTTAATAATAGTGCTCACCGTAATATTTGTCAGCAAGTATCTGTAGCTAAAGGTGGCTAGTGACATCTCGACATTGAGTTGCAGAAAGGGAGGCTCACAGACAACAAGATGGTCGCTGGTAAAGCTTGTGAGAGTAACTGGTGGAAAAGTAAAATCCCACACATTTCCAGCAGCAGCTATTTGTTCAGGATCACCTGACTGTAATGGATGTTTCCTTCCGCTGCTGTGTAAATATTACCTGACATTGTTGCTGCAAATTATTGAGATTTCCCTGCAGCTCGTGGATTTGTTGCGTGTAGACAGCAGCTTCCTGTGGACCCTTCTCCAGCTCGGCTTTTAGTTGGGATATGGTCATCTGCAATCAGCAGACTTGTGTTAGAGTCTTGCCAAAAGTCCTTAAGTGTGTATTCAATAAACTACAGTGAAGAAGGGATGGAAAAAATGTAATGCAAAGCAATTAAAAGCAAATGGTTGCACAAAAAATGCTTGAAAAGAAGTTTCACACTGGTTGGACACCAGAAAAATCTGCATTCGAAAAGTAAAACTTCTAAAGGTTAAATTAAATTGGTGACCAACTTGAATCGACCGGTTTTACCTCCAGTTTTTGAATCTTGTGTATCGAAGGGATACAGTGAGTGAGAGGCACAGGAAGGAGGGAGGGGAAGGAGACACGAGGACAGAAGGTAAGTCAGAAAAAAAACAACAGCAAGCTTCAGTTTCAGGAGGACAAACAGTTTGTAAACTGATGAAAATAAGGGAGTATTTGACACAAAAGGGGCTTAGTGTGTTTGGTTTTGCCTTTGTCTTTTTAATGATTCATGCATACGAAGCACAAATTCCTCTTTATTTAACATTAAACTATTCATATTCCCATCTTTTGTTTTAAAAACTCATTGAAATTACTTGTTATTTAGCTGTTTGAATGCAGTCATAAGAGCCTAAAATTGATGAGTGTATGTAAACTCATCATTGGACCAGGACACAATTTGTTAATCTTTGAGTTTTGCATCGTAAAAAGTATCGTTTGCCGTTTCTCAGCTCAATGTGCTCAACAGGCGCTGCTAAAAACGGGTTCAATATGCAGCCATTAACATCACTGTGATGTTAATCATGACAGAGAGAAAATCTATTCAGAATATGGTTCTTGGGTAAAAATAGAACTGATAGTTGAGAAAAGAAAGGATTCAAAGCCTGAAGCTACTTGATGGAGCTATAAATACCCCTCTGTTCCAGAATGCTGGGAAAAGAAATCCCTGAATTATTCACGAGGCGGTAATTAAGAGCTGCCGAATGTGAGGGGCAGTGGTATACGACGTAATAACTTCACAGCTCTTCCTGAATAGAAATGTGAAGCTCTCCCTGAAAAAGTGAAGATGGTGAGCGGTGGTGCTTTAGCGCCCAAACCTCTGAGGTAGTGTAGTTAGCCTGCAGCTCTGTGTAGCGGCTTTTGAGGCGCTCGGACTCTTCCTCCCGCTCACAGGTCATCCTGTCCATGAGCGTCTGCACCTGGACCAGCTCCTTCTGTAGAACCTCCACGTCCTCCACTCCCGGCCGCTGCAGCTAGGGGGCAGAGCGGAGACACCGGGTCACTCAGGAGGCTGACAGAGAGGAATATCAGAGCTGCTGGGCTGGAAGCAAAAGCTGAAAAGAAGGAGTTTTGTGTGTTCACCAATTCTGTTTGAAGTCTCTCATTTTCCTGCTTCTCCCTCTGCAGCTGTTCGCTCAAACTGGAAACCCTCTGATCGGCAACCTCCCTCAGGCTTTTCTCCTCGTCATAGCGAGACTTCAGGTCTAACAGATTCGATGTTTTTCAGAAATCAAACAATTAAATGTCTTAAAAAAACTTTACAAAAGTAGGAAAATGTGTCTAGAGAATATAATGAAACACATTCATCTAGAAAAGGTAAAACTGGAGATGAAAGACAAAGAAGAGAGAGGTATGTGATGTGGCAATCTTTCATATGCTATTTCAACAAGATGAGTGGTTGTATCCGCACATTTTATTATTATTATTTTTTAGGAAATACTTCAATTTATTTATCTATTTGTATGACTGGAACTTGTATTTTAGTGTGTTCAAGAAAACTCAACAAAGAGATTTTTTTTAAAAGGAAGCAAAATGTCCATCCAGCTTTCAAGAAAATGTGGATACAACACAAAGGCAGCTTTGAGGTTGACAGCAGTTGAGTAAAACAGAACTTCAGCTTGTTAGCTGACCCCCAGACTCTGACCTCATAGTCTCCCAGTCCCACACTGACCTACTATCTCTGTGGCCAGCTGCGCCGCCTTCTGCTCAAACAGGTCTTTCATCTGCTTAATGTTGAACTTCTCCGTCTCTGCTTCCACTAACTTTCTTTCGAGGGCTGAGGAAGAAAAACATTGAGCATGTTAGCGACAAATGACTGAAGACTCCATCCCAGCATGTTCTTTGAACGCAACGCTTCACCACCTGAATCCTCAGCGCCTATCGGTCCATCGTTCTGTGGAGCAGAAAGACAAAGGAAAGCATCTTTACTGATCACACAGTTGTGTATTCAGAGGGCCAGTGCTGTACTGTATTATGCTAAATATCTTAAAGGATTTACTTGCTTCAGTTGTCCTTGAACTTTGTCCAATTCCTTCTTTAGTTCTCCAGAGAACCATCTCTCCTCCTGATAAAAAAAAGAGGACAAAAGTAGCTCTTACAGCAGATGTTCTCACAGCTCTGCGACACTCACTGCTTTGAAACTTCAACCTCACCTTGAGAGAAGCGTGGAGATCCTGAACCTCCTGCCGCAACATGGTGAGGTCTTCACTGAAGGGAGGAAAGAGACGGATCAGGACAATGTTCTGCCACAGTGAGGTCAGCTGCTGACGCTTGACCTTACAGTATCATGCAAGAGCGTTCAGACCTCTTGACCTTTTTCACAGTTTGTCACATAAGATCCATGAACTTTGAATGTATTTTATGTGATAGACGAATAAAAATTGAGCTTTGATTCAAACTGTTCCAGTGTAGCGCTTGCTACCCACAGCATGATGCTGCCACCGCTGCGTTTCACAGTGGAGACGGTTCTCTCTGAGTGATGGGCAGTGTTCATTTACTGCCACACATTTTTAAAAGCAAAAGATTTTGGAAAACATGAATCACTTCTTCCATTTTACAATTGTGCCCTTCTTTGGTTCAATCACTGAATAAAAACTATGGCTGCTCTGTGACAATCTGAAATAGTTCAATGGGTGTGAATACTACACACAGTACTGTATATGGCTTCCCTCATATATAGACAGATTAAATTACATGCACCTCAAGTTGATTTACCAATTAAATTATATACTAAGGCAACTGGTTGCACTGGATTTAATTTAGGGATATCAGAGTAAATAAAAGTGTGTTTTTCCCCCCTACATTTCATAATTATACACTACTTTGTGTGGATCTATCACATAAAATACCATCCATCCATTTTCTAACACCCTTGTCCCTAGTGGGGTCGGGAGGTGCTGGTGCCAATCTCCAGCTAACGTTCCAGGCGAGAGGCGGGGTACACCCTGAACAGGTCGCCAGACTGTCGCAGGGCACATAAAATACCAACAAAATAAAAAATATTTTGAGAAGGACAAAAAGTGAAAAAGTTTAGGAAGCATGAATACTTTTGCAAGTCACTGTAGATGTTAAAACTAGCCTCACCGCGTGGGAGCCACATGAGCGGGGAGGTCTCCAGTGTCGTGGAACAGCTCATAGTGTTTGAAGAGTTCGTCTGCAGAGTTGTGAGACTTCATGCACTGAGGACAGATGAAGCCCTGGAGACAGAAACGCGTCATCGCACGCTAAAAACGCCACATCAGGGCCGTTCAGAGCGTTTCAGATCCAGCATTATGTTAGGAAAACGTTACCTCGGAAGTCTGGTCATGGTTCAGGTCAGTGGTGGGCTTCTCCGACTCTGCATTCTGGGAGCCTCCCTTCCCGGGAGTCTGCAGACAAAAACACACACTTTGACTAGAGTAAATTAATATAAATGCTACTTGTTTAATCACCTGACTGACACAGAGAAGAGCTGCAGTCTCTATATAAAGCTCCACATAATTTAAATTTTACTGTAAATGGTGATTGCTGTGGGCAGGAAAGATCTCCTGTAGGGTGCATTGTGTATTTTATTGCTGCAGTGACTGTAGTTATTTTTCTGTTTTTAATCAGAGTAGCATGATCTTACACAGAAAATACATCCCAACTTATATATATGTATGTATGTATGTAAGTATTGTTTTCAAACAAAATCACTGGTGCCAAAATGTTCACCTTCCACCCATTAGCAGTTTATTGAAAATAAATTCACAGCAGCCATTTTTATAGTTAATCATTTACCTTCTCTCAATAAACTGAGTTCCTGAGAACTTTTAATTAGTAATCCATATTTTTTTCCCCCCGGAGTATAAATATGATGTGACTCAGACAGATATTTGTCTTTCAAATTGCTTCAAAATGGGAAAGACAAGGGAACGCCTCATTGAAATAACACAGATGTGTTGAATGCTGCTAGATAAATGGAGTCAGAGGCCTTTTCTATTCATACCGACACGTCAAAGCAACTCCAGGTCAAGAGTCTCTTGACAAGTAGCCACTAAGCTGGATTCAAACTCACCACTTTTTGATTGCAAGACAACTGTTCCCTTCATCTCACAGTCATCCCAAAACGGGAAACACAGGAGAACATAATTAAAAGATTTAAAGGTAAAAGGAACTTTGATGAACAGTGCTGGGCGGGGACTTGAGTTTATTTTGTCGCCTCACATGCTGAGAGATTTGATAATCAAGGGGAAAAATCTCAAGCTTTTACCAGAGGGACCAATTAGAGTGAAGCTGACATCTCCACCCCTTCCATGTAAGTCCTACTGCTTTGATTTTTCTATTTTCATTTTGAGGAATTTCACTGAGTAAAATGTTGGATCCAGAGAATATTTTAAATGGGATTTTCTCTTTCTAACACTATTGTGCAACAATGGTCTGCTTTAGATATTTTTACAATGAAGTCTGTAAATACTGACAATGCTCTGAGGATGCATTTCTGCTCAAACATTGTCAGCTGCAAAAGAAGTTGCAAAAGAAGAGCAGCAGCGGTATTTTGGGTCCAAACCACAAATTGGAGACTCAGCAAGAAGATGATCATTTCCAACCCCACAAACAACAACGACAACATTTTTATCATTTTAGTAGATTTATATTTCTTCTGGTCATTTGGAAGAAAATTAAGCATTCTAAGTTATGCTACTGAGTTTAATCCAAAAGTGAGAGATATTCCAATTAAACTCTGCATTTTAATCAGGGTCATTTGAGCCCACTGTCATTTTCTATCTGAGCTTCAGTACTAAAATAGGATTTTGTTGGGAAATGAATACATTAATGAATGAGGTCTGTGTGATATACATTGTACATTTTAAGCCTCGTTGTTCGGAGCCGACTGAAGAAGTGACAATTTGTCTGAAGGCAGATTGAAGGTTTGCGTCATGGAACAACCTTTGATCCAGATCAAACAAACAACAAGATTATACCCTCACGACACCGTCATCAGCAAATCAAAAACACTACTTATCTTAAATTTGAGGTTTTACTACCGTTAATTCAATGTCATAAAATAAAATTTGATTCTGGGATTTACTGATGAACATTTTTAGCCCAATACACCCTTAAAACATTTAACATGGAGCAATATCACTTATAGGTGGTGGAAGTTGTGACCAAAGGTCAGAAAGCAGTTACGTGAGGCAGTAATGAAACTACAGTATCGTTTAGTCGCCTGAGAAATTGACCTGACATTGCCAGACTGATCAGACATTATTGTTCTGACATGTCGGGTTCCAATTAAAAAGTTCAAAGTAACTGTTTGGTTTAGAAATAGTGAGGGAATAGAAAAAAATAAAAATAAAAAACATTTCACTAAGAGGACACCGCTAGTGCCTTCTGTAATTCCATCCATCCATCTATTTTCTTGAACCCTTATCCCTTGTGGGGTCGGGAGGTGCTGGTGCCTATCTCCAGCTGTGTTCTGGGCGAGAGGCGGGGTCACCCTGGACAGGTCGCCAGTCTGTCGCAGGGCAACACAGAGACAAACAGGACAAACAACCATGCACACACAC
>CAEFZY010026382.1:0-10790 GCA_903066815.1 Brachyrhaphis roseni
CAAGCTTATCTGTGTGATCTGGTAAAAAGAGGATTTAAGGTTCTCCACACATAATAGAAATTGTACCCAAGGTCACATGTATACACTTAGTCATTTTGATAATAGGCGAAAATAAACACTTAAAGCTTGTTTTGCCTTCATTACAAGTCTTTTATAAGGCTTTTACTTTTTTTGCGGCTGCAGACAGATTTGCTTTTTGTTTTTTTTGGTCCAATATGGCTCTTTCAACATTTTGGGTTGCCGACCCCTGCTCTGGAATAACGCTTCTCTGTGCAGTTGTTCCGTCACTGAAGGAGCGCTCCAGTTCAGCAACAGCGTCATGCTGGGACACAGTGTCCCAGCATGATGTCCCACCTTTTAGACACAAAGGATATGTGTCTAAAAGGTTTTAAAAGGGTGTAATTCTAATGATTCAACTATTTTATTTGGAGAATAAAATTAGGAGAGCACAAATAAAGTGTTATGATGTAAATCATGGAGTATGTCGTGGGTACAAGGGTTATTGATTAAAATGGCCTGTACTTGTACAACGCTTTATGTAGTCCAGAGGACTCTAAAGCTCCTCACTGAACGTTCAGTCATTCACACATTGATGGTTGAGAGCTACTGGCTAGAAGCCACAGCTGTCGTCCAGACAGAGGGACGAGCGCCCCCTGTTGGCAACGTGGCTGAAGCGTCTTGCCCAGAGACACAATGAAAGGGGCAGACAGAGTGGGAATCAAACCGGCAACCCGCCGATTGAGAGATAAACTCCAAACTCTGTAGCCACCATTGTCCCAAAACTGAAAAAAATATTTAATTGGAAAAACATTTTTATCAAGTGGAAATGTACGAGTTAGAATAGGTGACCAATTCTCTACAGAATATGCAGCCTGGGTGTCCGATGGCTGCAAAGGGAATAAAACAAGCAAGAGTTCTAAGTGTCATCCTGCTTTGTATAATGATTTATTTACAGAACGTGAAAATGGACGGGCTGGTTGTTTCTGTGATGACGGAGACATCAGCAAGAGGGACGAAATGTTGAATTTACTGTAAACAAAATCCCGGATGCTATTATGAAATAAAGAAAATAACATTTTAATGGGGGTTTAAATTCTTGAAAAAACAAAAGTTATGTTTACACCCACTATGACATATCAAAATTAAGAAAAAATGAAACATATAATGTTTTTAGGGATATAATTTGAACAAATAAAAGTTATTGATAAATATAAGAAAGCTGTAAACATTGTCAGATGTTTTCCTGGAAATGACTGTGAAACAGAAAATTTCAAATGACTTCTTACAAGATGAGGTCAAATATAGATTATGATATAATTGTTTACAGATCAGCAGCAAAGCCAGGTCTGGAAAAACTGGACAATATTCAATATCAAGCATTAAGAATATGTACAGGATCATTTTCAGCCAAGACAGGATAAATGTTATAATTATTACACAACTCGCAATTAACTACTGGATCAGTTTATAAGGAAATTAATCAAATTATCCAACAACAGAAACTCTACAGAAATGTTGGAAAAAGAGAAGGAAGGAGGCAGAACCTAATATTTAGTCCAATGTGCAATATAAACACGGATCCTATATGATGCAAAAGTAGATTTAACACTTTCACACAAGAAAATGGATAAACAAAGAACTTCCATGATTATGTCAAGATTTAGACAGCTTAATTTAAAACATTCAACTGGAGAAATAGGAATAGTTTGAATTTCAGATAAAAGAAGGTAAATTAATTAGAAATGGCTTGTCAGTGTACACAAGCAAAATATTAGCATTATTACTAGCAGTACAATGCACATAAGACCTGTAAGAATAATAATTTTTTGTGCACCAGACATTTCATAAGAAACAGCAGCAGTTGTTAATTAGATGTTGGGATTAACATCTATAGTTATTTAGGTTCCAGCAGTACCTATTGGGATGAAGAGAAACAAAACAGCATGTAGCACCAGTCGGACAAATCAACTTTATAGTAATTTCAAGGAAATCAGAAGCATTAAGTACAATTAAACAAAAAATGGCAAAAAAAGGAAATAAAAATAAATAAATATTGTTTTTTATGATTCAAGACAGAATAAGAGAGATTAGATCAAGGAGAAACCGATAAGTAACTAACAATATTATGAATTTAGCAGTTCATTGTCTTCAACACCACAACAGGAAACGCCTAACATAAATGTTATTCAGTATATTGGAAAAACACGACAAAAAGAAGATCCATGTTGTAGGAAATGAGAAAAAAAATAAAGAAATATTTTATTAGTCTACATGGACATTCAGTGTAAATGTATTAAAAATGTAATTATTATTTTTTTAGGCAACCTAAGATGATTAATAAAATATGATCACTCCTACTAAAGGTACAAAATAAGACATGTTGAGCCACACTCCACTAGGGGGCGGTAATACATACATTATGTTTCATGCCAACTTCTCAATAAATTCTGAAGAAGAAGTAGAAAAGAAAAATAAGAAGAGGGAGAGGAGTTGGAGGCCGTTTCTAAGGTAAGGATGGGTCCAGGTGGTTCTGTTAGGTTCGGTCACTTCCTGCGTGTGTCCTGTGGCTCGGTTCTGCTCATGTGTGTAATGACACAATCCTACAGACGCCTTTAACCCACGGACTTCCATTGTCGGACAGGTCGGGTTATCACCTCCGGACATGGTGCTGATGCCGGTGGTTCAGGTTCAGGTTCGGTTCGGTTCTGGAGAGGAGCAGAGGGAGAGGATGATTAAACCAGACTTTATTGACAAAGCGTCAAATTTTACAGTCCCAGGTCCAGATGGGTGTTTTGTTGGGTTTAAACGAGCCACCGAGCAGAACATGGCACAGAACCTGACGCGTCGGTTCCTTGAACCCAGACCTGCACGCGGTTCTCTGGTTCTGAGGACATCAGAACCAGAGAACCGCGGTCCAACCAGGCCACGTTATCGCTCTCTAAAAGATTAGCGGCGTCCATACACGGTGCATTACGGTAATAGTGTGCAATAGAAAATTAACTTTTGACTATTTTGATTATGGGTAAACGGGAGTCACGTGACGTCCTGCTGGTGTGTAAGGGTCATCTGGAGGAATGGGAGATTTTAAAAACAGAATATTCCATAGAAAAGCAGCAAGGGTAACTTTACAGGTGAAAAAAGAAACTGTATCAAATGCATCAAAAATGTATATTTAAGACATGCCAATTACTTTCATATATACTATGTACAGAATAAATGTTTCATCATTTTACTGTACAGTTTTGGGGAGAGACCCAGGTGAATATCACAATCAGTACCCAGATGATGTCCATTTCACATTTTCCATCAAACCTATTATCAAATAACCAATTTTTTGTCCAGGCTTACAGGCTAGATAAAATACACTTTGTGGAGTTATCAAACAGTAACAAAATTCTTTCACACATTTTTTATTCAGTGTTGTTTTGGATGTAAATAAGATACAAAGAAAAAAAGCAGCAGTATGTAACTTTTATAAAGAAAATGTTTTTTTAACTAATTGTTGAAACTTTCACAACATAGTGACAGCTTCAACATAGTTGAATCTGGGATCCCACATTATCTGGGATCGATCTGGGATCGATCTCTTCGGCCTTCTCCATTCTAGTCCGGTTCACATCTCAGCAGATTAAAGGGTCATTTCACCAGTTTTCCTCTGTGTTTGTAGCAAAAGAAGAAACATCATGTGATCAGGTCATGTGGCGGTCTTTGGGTCAGATCTGGGTTTTCAGGTGACACTTAGGTTTTTGCATTCTCTGGTTAAATCTGATTGACCTGAGATCCTGTCTTTGTTTCTCTGTGAACGTCAGGTTGTTATGGAGACTGCTGTTACCATGGAGGAGGATGCTAACATTGGCATGGGGAACCCTGAGGTCCAGCCTTCTCCTGACAGAGGTCCATCTAAAGCTGCGTCCAGCCAGCCTCGGCGACGGCCCACGGGGCGGAGGGGCCAAAAGGCAAAGAGGCGGGGACTCGCTGAGAAGAGGCGGGGCCAGGATAAGGAGGGCGTGACGGTGAAGAGGTCATTGAGCGATGGGAAGCGGCGCTGGGACAAGAAGCATTACTGCGTCTTCTGCCGCCGACCGCAGGTCAAGATCGCTCGCCACCTTCTCAGGAAGCATGCCGACCAGCAGGAAGTTCTGGCCGCCGGCGCCCTACCCACTGGGTCCAAACAACGCCACCTGCTGCTGGAACACCTACGCTGCAGAGGCAACTACCTGCACAACATTGAGGTGGGGTTGCTTTCCTAGGCGGAGATGTTTCAGGGTACTCCAGGGGGTTGTGGGTCAGTTCATCATCAGGTCCTGGTTTAATCATTCCTTATGAAGTCAGAACCAGAACTTCAGAGGCCATGAAGCTGAGAGAAAGACATGTTCTGGTTCTGAAATGCTGGGTTAGTTCTAGACCAGACGTAACCGGACCAGAAACTTCCTCTAGGGTCACTGTGTCGCTCCAGAATATTTTCTCAGAAGTCTTGAGGATCCTGAAGTCATCAGGGTGGTTCTGGTAAATGGGTCTTTGGGTTCTTCTAGGTCAGTTCTTCCAGGTAATGAGAACTGAATCTGGGAATGTTTTCCCCAAATTCATTCAAGACCTTTTGGCAACTTTTTATGCCAAAAGGTATAAAAATGTTATTTTATTTACATCTTGTTGTTGCCCTTTTTGAAAAACGCAGCTCTGTGTAGTGGGACACAGTTCCTACAAAACCTTTTTAGAAGCTTCAATCCACTCAGTGCCAAAAGTATTCATAGCCAGTCCTGGCTTAATGTTCTCATTTTTATCACAATGAAATTCAAAAATTATCTCCTCTACAATAACTTTCAATGGTCATAAATTTCAGACTGAATTCTGAAGTCGTGTCTCTGCCTGATGCAGAGTCAGCCTGTGAGGGATCCACCCTCACTATCTGGCACCATATTCTGTACTTTCTGTATCTTAACTAATTTAAGATACAGGTAAATGTTTCTGTTTGGGGGAAGGTTTAAACCTGACTTATTTATTTAAGATTTTGTTCTAATCATTCTCTCCTGCACCTATGAGTACTGCTTACAGGGACCAGGAGCCTCATGTATAAAGTGGCTTAGACGGGTTGTGTGTGTATCGGGACACAAAAAAAAACCATTGAGAGGGATTTTGTGGTTTTTGTTTGAGCCCAGGTTCTTTTTTTGCTTTAGGTTTGAGTTGCTAAAGTTAATTGTAATTATGTAAATGTTTTTCTATAAATATAGTTGAGTACATATGTGTATTTTCTATCTGGAAATGTAAATGCTTTCTCCACCCCTTAATTAGACCTGGTATGAGCTAATGATTTTTTTAAGATGAGCGGTTTACAACAACCATCAACCTCTTATTGATGATTGAGAAAGATGAAAAGTGTTTTAGAAGAATATCTAAAAAAAGATTCAGAGCTCTACAGCTTTTGGATCCAACATGGTTTTTATCTTTTTGGTGGCCATTGTTTTGTTGCCTTGGCCATTTTTAGGCTTGAAAGGAGTTTGACACAGCTCTCAAAGTCAACACTTGACTTTCAAACTGCACTCAGTTTGTTCAGTTAAAATAATTTATTAATAAGTAAACTTTATTCATATAGCAAATTTTAGATGGGAGAAACGACAAAGTTATTTAGAAAATATAAAATAAAAAATGAAAGAAAAAACAGCAGACGTGACATAAAACTAATTAAAAGCTAATTTGAATTTTTAGAAGTATAAAGAGAATCAAGGCAGCGCAACGTTACAGGCAAAACATTTCCCAGTCTGGGCCCCAAAGGCTTTTTCATCTGTCTTTAAATGAGTTGCTGGGACATTTCATAGCCTTTGACTGGAAGATCTGGGTATAGGTAGAATAGGTAAAATAGGAGAGGGGCTCTAGAAGGTCAAAAGACACACTGAAAGTAAGAACTAAAGTTTTATTATGATTTCTAAAATGTAAAGACATTTAAACTGGAGTTGTGTTGGTTAAAACCCTTTCAGCAGCAATGTGAACTGTCTGCAAACGGTCAAGGTCCTTCTTATTCAATCACATAAAAATAGTGTTGCAATTATCCATTGGTATAGTAACTGTTCCCGTCAATTGTTTCCAGAGTTCATATGTTCTTATGAACTCTGGGAGAAGGTTCAGGGTTCCCCTGTGCAAATATAATCGTCTGAAACATTCATTTGTACCACTCTCCATTAACCTGTTAAATGGCAGACTAGCAGGGCCTGGACAGAGTAATAGGAGGACTAGACGATGACCAAGAGTAGCATGTAGAGGTTGTATTGTATGTGAATGGGAATGGGGATGTACTGCCGATCTGTTCTGTCACTTTTCTTTTATGATTTTATGTTCTTATGTATTTATTCATGGTCACTGTCCCTTTGGATGGGTGTTTTTTTATTGTTGTATTGCAGTTTTGCCCCTGCTTCCAAGATGAATTTCTCCTATGGGAGTCTAATAAAATTATCTTACCTCAGGTGTTTCTCAGGGCTTTGTCCTAGGGCCCTTGCTGTTCATCATCTAACTTCTCCACGTTTGTTACATTTTTCATAAACATATTCACTTTCAGTGCTACGTCGATGAGACACAGCTCTGTCATCCAACCCTAATTCCTCACTACCACCTTTTGGACGCGACATCTTCATGTGTCAATGGTTACTGGAATGCAGGGTTAGGATGTTTCTTAGGAGGAGCAGTCTGTTGCTGTTTCAGACTGAGCCAGACATGAACTCCTCCAGGATTCTCTGAACATCTTGAATAATACCTCTGTTCTTTAGGGAACAGAGGTCAAAGATCTTCCTGTTGACCTTTGACTCTGTTAGTTGTTTAACCTGTAACCTATCTTTGTCAAAGTCCAGCTGACTTACTGTGTGTCCACTAGGTGATCCGTCAGGGACGTGGAGAGATCGTCCCGTGGCGACAACCCTCAGAGAAGTTTGATGTTGATGCCAGGAACTACTTGCCCTGTCCTCTCTGCCTCGGCTTCTTCCTCCGAGCCGACCTCTGGAGACACCAAGTGTCCTGTCGGAAAAAGCTTGCCATTGACCCGTCCAAAGGCCCTGGCCCCTCAGTAGAGACCTCCTCTGACGAGGCATTTCCTTCTTTAGAGTCCATAAGTGAACTTACCTTAGATCCAGCTGAGAAAGCGCCTGCTGAGGCCTCGAAGCAGAGCTCTGAACATGAGAGGAGTCAGATCCTGACTTCTCACCCCAGTGTAAATCAGAACCACAACTCAGCGCAGAACCTCCCTAAGAGGAGGACCAGAGTTCAGGCTGCAGCATCCCGTCTGCTGCCCATCTCTAGCAGCGCGTCGGAGGGCGTCAGTGAGATTCTGCACCGCATGAACCAGGACAACGTCTCTTATGAGGTCTGTACTCCTTCACCTTTTAATGTTTACTTGTGTCTGACTCTGTCCACTCTCTAAGTCCTCCCCCTGTTTCTTCCCAGGTGAAGTCTGATTGGCTCATTTGTAAGTATGGCAACAAGCTGCTGGAGAACCAGGACGGTAACCAGCGGAGCTACGAGTATGTCAGCCAGAAGCTCCGGGAACTCGGTCGCCTGCTGCTGGCCGCTAAGTCTCTGGACTCTGAGGTCCAGACCCTGCAGGACCTGCTGGCGCCGGGTCAGCTCAGCCTGGCACTCTCTGCTGCTAGGAAGGCTGCAGGCTACCGGTGGAGCCGGCCCCCGCTGTCGGTGAAGACCACCCTTAAGACCGTCTGCGACATTGCTATCGGAGAGAGTCTTTTGGATGGAGACTGGGAGGCCGCAGCCAGAACCACCGACTTCTACCACCTGCTGGGGAGTGAGTGGGACAACCTGGGCCTCCAGAACCCTGACCCAGAACCGGGTAAGAACTGAGTCCACCTCAAACAGGTATCTATCGGAAGTACTTGATCACACATTACAGTTTTGTTAATGCAGCTGCAGCAGATGGAGGAGCCAAACCCAAGAAACGAACGGGCCTGACCAGAATCAACAAAGATCCGAGAGCCGATGGTGAGTTCTGACCCAGACTCACCATCGGTGACCCACCGATGATGACCCACCGATGGTGACTGGCAAACCAGTAAGCCAGTAGCTTAATGGTTTATGATCAGTAAGCTACTCATCACAAACCAAGAGCCATCTTCCAGCAGGAGCTCCTCCCCAGTTTTAGGTTTTTCTCCTGTAACGACACCATCCGTCCACCAGATGGTGATGTTTTCATCTTAGTCTCTGTCTCCCTGCAGTTCTATCCAGATTTGGGTCCAGCCCTGAAGTTCCCTTGGTTCCACCAGAGTCCAGACTACAGAACCCAGTCCCAGGTGGGTCATGAGTTCTTCATAACCCTCTGCAGGTCCATCTTGTTTCTGGTCTTTAAAGGGGTCCTCTGTCCTTCAGTTCCTTTCTGCCCCAGGAAGGCCCAGCGCCGGCCCTGGTCTTCTGCAGAGAAGGATGCCATCTGGAGACAGTTGGGGGACCATGTTCTGCTCCAGACAGTACCAGGCAAGGAGGTTTGTCAGCGCTGTTTGGATCTGGAACCAGTCCTCAAGGGGAGACACTGGAAGGATGTTAAGAACCAGATCCACAACCAGATTCAAAGCCAGAAAAAGCAGCAGTTCCACGCTCAGATGAACCTGGAGGAAAATCAACAAATACAAGCACAGAACCAGAACCAAAAGAAGCAGAACCCCCAGTCTGATCAACCACAACATAACCAGCAGAAGCCGCCACATCAGTCCCAGGTGGAACAGATCTGTCAGAACTCTCAGTACCAGAAGAGCCCACAATACCAGGTCCAGATGAACCACCAGGCCCAAGATAGCGTACGGAACCAGAAAAAGAAGCTGGACCAGCAGAACCAGGTCTATCCCCCTAAGAAACAGCTCTTCCAGACCCGATTGGACCAGCAGAACCCCTGTGAGATTCACAAAAAGCAGCTGTACCCAATGGACCATCAGAACCAGCAGCTGGAGACCCGGGACACATCTGTGTTGCCGGTTCCACCTTACGATCCGGACAGAACGCTCCGAGCTCACGGACACTCTCTGTTGGACCGGGAACCTCCGATCGCTCCGTACCCGGTTCTTATCCGGACTCCTGGGCCCCACATGGAACCTCTATTAACCAGAAGCGACTGGACCGAGGAGGCGCTGGTTCAGAACTACCAGATAAACCGACCGATGGGCCAGAACCTCCTGCAGCACGTCCCTGCAGGAGAAACACCATCGGACCCGCTCTCTGGACGGGTCCACTTCTGATGGATGAGTTTAAAGGTGCCACAATTGTCCGTTGTATTTCTGTCAGAACCAGATCAACTGCCTTAAATTATTGAGATGGGAAGTTTATGATTTTCTGCTAAAGTCCTTGTGTTTTTCCTGAACCGGACCAACCTACAGCATTGATGGTATTGGGTTGGTTGATTCATTTACTGGTTTCTGAACCCGATCTAGATTAAGATCACATCCTGCAGTCAGAGGTTCTGTGAGTCTTCTGGTGCCAAAAGTGGACCTGAGCTCAGATGGATAACTTTAAGGTCCAGAGACCCATCAGAAACTGGGTCTCTGCTGGGTCCATTTTCTTTCCAGAGGAGCTTTGGTCCGGGAGTTTGGACCAAAGCTCCTCAGTTAACCCGTACTGGTTCCTCAGCTACTGGGTCCAGATCTCTCTTTACATTTTCTGTAGAACCCGATCGTCTTGTGGTTCCTTTAGAACCCTTCCTCAGGCTGAACCCATCCCTGAAATCTGAACTCCTGGAAAAGTTCTGGTTGCTCCAAAAGGTTGTCATCATTCTGACAGAGATCCAGAGCTCAAATGAAGCCAATCATAGCAGAACCATACTGGATAGAAGATTTAATCTGTTGGTTCCTCTTGGATCTATTCCAGTTGTTTCACCCAAGTATATCCAGGGTTCTTCTGGGCTCCTGGACCGGGCTGATGGTTGGGTTCTAGATATGGGCCAACGGGGTCCAGTGCCCCTGTAGAACTGGTCCTGGCACCCGTTATGGTTCCAAACCTTGACCAGTTGGTCGTTTGGACCAGTTTCATTTTGTAACTTTATATTTTTATTTGAACAATGAATTAGAACTGAAGGTTTTGCTCTTTTGGCTTCAGCGATGAAATATTCCTGTTTTCTTTTCCTTCTTTCTGTGCAACCATGAAAGCTGGGATTCCACCTGGCCCAGATCAGTTCCCTTTATGAGGTGGTTCTGGTTTCGATGTGAGCCAGTTACCTGGTACCAGCAGAAGTTGGTTCTGATGCACCGTACATCTGAAATAAAGTTGCTCCTAAAGTCATCAGTTGGACCTGTCTGGTTCTTCATCTGGTCTCTGGTGGTTCAGGCATGATGAAGAAGTTCCAACAGACCTCCGAGATTCTGTTCCAGGTTTTTTCTCCTGTTTCTATTCCAGATTCTGCTCTGGGTTCTGTTTCAGGTTCTGCTCCTAGTTTCATGATATTTATCCTCTCAGCAGCTCCACTCAGAGTGGTTCTTCTGGGTTCTCCCTGCCAGAGATTTTTACTGGTCCATGGTCCGTGAAGACGTTCTTGCAGAGCTGACATCTCTCACCATGGTGACGGAGACACCATACTGTATAGATGTCATGATCAATTCTGTGAAAAGCTGACCCAATAAGAAGGAGCCATGTTTGCAGGAGTCGCTCCATGATGAGCGACGATTCGCCAATCAGAAGATCGTCATTAAGAAGAGTTCTATTTCGTCAGAGTGCAGTTTGGATCACACATTGCCTGTATTATTTATAGAAAAAATATTTAGTGATTTAAAAAAAAAAAAAAATTTATATATATATATATATATATATATATATATATA
>CAEFZY010026393.1:0-45707 GCA_903066815.1 Brachyrhaphis roseni
TATATATATATATATATATATATATATATATATATATATCGAGAGAAAGAGGGGGGCCGGGGGGCACTGCAACAAAAGTGACAGTCTCATGTGCAGTTTTCTTTATTTACAGGAAAACAGTGGAGCAGCTGTCTGCAAAATCTCAATACTTCGCCTAAATACATGACTGTAGCCATCTCTGTATGTCCTCAAGAGTATTGCAGCAAAATGCTTTTAAATCATTTGCTGAATCTGTGTGACTCCTTCATTTAATCTTATGAAAAGAAATCTAAATATTTCTTTGAGGATAGGCTGAACGCAATCAAAATTTTAATCATAAAAGAAGCTTAAAGTATAAGTGCCAAATTTGAATCCTCAAGGGCCAGAGTCATCTGACTTTAGCATACGTCTCTGCGTCAGAACACCTGAATCAGATAATTAGATCATTCGCAGGATTCTGTAGAACTTGAGGGCATGAGGAGGTAATTCAGACATTTGATTCAGGTGTGTTACAGTTAGGACGCATCCAAAAGATGCAGCACGTCACGCCAGAAGGGTTAGAGTGTGATATGTTTGATTTAAAGTCTAAGTATAATATTTTAGTAATAAAACCAATACATATTCAAAGCATACGATGTGAAGTAAACCATAATATGCCTTTCCATTGCTTTCAAAGAGGGGTGTGCAAATTTTCCACTTTTTGACAACAAAATACATTTGTAGCTACATCTTAAAAAAAGGAACTGGAATACAATATATGCATAATGAAGAGTAATCTGACCAATAATTATTATACATAGGATACGAACCTCCCAGAATTTTTAACAAACAGAATATGTCAAACTGGTCTGTTGGAATGAGCAAACACCATGAAAGTAAACTGAGAGACTGCACCACTTGCACCACTTTATGTTGTAAGCATAAAGTTTAGTTGTTAAGGAAATTATTTATCATATAGCTGTTAGGATCCTGGATTGTTTTGAGGTTTGCCTATTATTCTGTGTTCCTCAGTCTTTGTCTTTGACTAGATAAATCTGGTTTCTGTTTTTGTTTTAGTTAAGACCTTCTTTGTGAGTCTAGTTTATTTCGTGTCTGTAGTTATTTCTTGTTTAATTATGTTTCTTAGGTCTAGTTATTCTTTAGCGTTAGATTTATTTCCTAGTCCTCCATGTACTCTCCTTCGCCCCCTGTGCCACTTTCTCTCCCTCTCTCTCTCTCCCCTCACACCTGCAGTCAGTTAGACAATCAGCCCAGGTCCATTGTTCCACATTCACTCCCCCAACACTTCTGCTAGTCTCTCCCTTTGCTGATTCCTCCTTTTAAATCCTATTTATTTCTTAATTTATTTCTTCATTTTCTTCCTGTGCAGCCTGACTGTCTTTTCACCCTGGATTCTTTTATTTTTTGTTGTTTATCTCTGGTTCCCTGTGCTCCCTGTGATTTTTATAAGTTTGTCCATAATCTTTTCAATAAATATTCTTCATGATCAGTTCTCTGCTTCTGCCACTCTTGTGTTTGGGTCCGCTTTAAAAACACTCATGGTGACAACAGCTACTCTATTAGCACAAAACTCACATCAAATAAAGAACACTTTCATCCTAATGACCTTGTAACATGTTTAACCACAACAATTGTAGTTTTTTTTTCTGAGTCTCTGAGACAAATGAATGAGAATGAATGCTTAGCTGCAGCTGTATGTCAGTATTTTAAGTTCTCCTTCATCCACTATTTGTGGCAATGACTCTAAATTACATTTTAGGGCCAAACGACATGATGAAGTGTGTAAGCCAACTACAAACAGAATCTGAGTGGTGTGGCAGATGGCAGCATCTAAATAACATCTTGACAGCTACATTACAGTAGCATAGACAGACTACCAAGAGTAAAACATGGACATGGCTCACTAATATTAATCCAAGCTAATCTGGTGGGATATATATATGTACATCTATATCTACATTCACTGTAGTAAAGCATTTTAGTTCAGTTTAGTGAAGGCACACACAACAGCTGGTGCACAGTCAGCACATAAAGGGTGCTCATTAGATCGTCTATAACCTATGTGGTCTGAGGTGTTCAGCTGGGGTCAGCCACTGGCCAGCTCTGCTCATTTGGACACACTGCCATGACAACACTGCTGCCTAAGTATTGTTGCTCCACAGGAAGAAAATTTGCATCTATACACCCACTTATCAGAGGCAACCTAAACTATATTCTTTAATGGAAACATGGTATTAAAGATTTTCAGTTGAGTTGGCATTAAAAAAAGACATTAGACAGATATGTTGCATCTTGTTTTAAAAGATATGTAGAAATTCAACACATTTGTTTATAAAAGTATCCATCCACTTTCATTTATCAAATATTGCATTCTTCTGTGATACAAAAAAAATCCTCAGTAATTCCAGACATATGTTTATTCACATTTGATCAAAACACAAATCTTTTATTAACCTCAACCTGTGTGTTTTTATCACTTGATTTTATTCACAGATGGGAGTTTGGATGGAGACCCAAGTTTCTGCTGGGAGAGTTGCAGGCTGCTGGAACAAACACAATGCGGCTCCATCAACTGCCGCTTTGAGTCGGACAAGGTCATAAATGCGGAGCTTCATTCATTCAAAAGAAAATGTCCCTCTGTACACAATCCAAGCAGAGATAACATTGCACTCAAATGTAATTTGGAAAACAATTAATCTGTATTTGTTGGGAACACGGTTGCACAAAGCGGTAGATGTAGAATTTAATAAGCGGCTATTGTCACCATCCAAATCCTGATTTGTTGATTATGCTTGCATCTATGGGACAAAATTAACCAGTACTTTACAACTCATTTTGAATCAGATATTTTCGCATTACTCTTTGTTAGGCTGGTTTGATTTAAAAGTGAGATTTTTTTCATACAAATATTCTTGTAGGATTTTGGTTTCTTTGCGATTTGTCTCTTGTGAATCTGCAGTTGAAAGATGAATACTTCATTAAAGCAGGTTTGCCATGACCCTTATTTTTCCCAGAACATTTTCTGGCTAAACGCATGAGAGACTGATTAAAGCAGGGATTTGAACAAAAGACCACCATCTCCCAAAGCATTGAATTATAATTGTGTCCTTCAGATAAGAAGGGGAGATAAGACATAAATTTTGAATATAACTTGATTTCTTTGGTGTCTGCTGCTCTGTATTGTGTGAAAAAGTAAAGCAGTTTGGTCGCACAGAAATGATTTGTATCAATTTGCTTTTTGTCATGGTCTCTGCCATAAATACCATGTTTTCTTCCTGAGTTTCTGATTCTTTTCATCGCCTTCTCAACCCCAGCAGTTTATTTATCCTGGGTTTCCACCCCTGACTAAGACTGTCCTCTCACTGTGCTGCCTATTTGTTCATGGCCTGGTATTTCTATTTCAGCTTTGTGCACCCTGCGCTACCTGTTTTCCTCATGCTTCAGAATCCCACTATAATACCCACGCCGGCATGTTCCAAGCCTCCGGTCTGCCTGCTCATTCCTATCAACAGCTTCCCTTTTTCTAACCAACACAACCTCCGTGCTCTCCGGCTGGTCAGCCAGCAGTTCACTCACCTCTCTCAGCCTCCAGTACCCTTCAGCCCTCCTGACATCATCCGTCTTCAACCTATGCCATAATAAATCTTTAAAAACATTTTTCCTGAGTGTGTTGCATTTGGGTTATGCCAAACACTTTTTTAATCATATGAAAGCACTTCACCCATTTCTCTTAGCAATTGCAGAGTTGAGATTAAAAAGTTAAATCCAGTTTTTTTCTCCCTGCATAAGAATTTTAAAGTGACCAACACAAAGACAGAAACAACACTCCTTTAAAAAATAGAGATGCATTTTTTTTCCCTTGACTTGTCATCATGCTACTGTTTCTGAAGTGTAATATTTCTTTTTCAGTGGACCTCACTTAGCACATTGACTTTATCCCCCAGACATTACCCAAGCTGTAGATTCCTGCATCAAAGGGCTCGCTTGGGGTTCGGTAATGAATTTTTTTTTCAGGTTTTCTCATACAGATTCTGCTCTGAGCACCAACAGCAGACCTGCTACCTGCGCACATAACCCGAGGCGAGGTTTTAATGAGCATTTACAAAACAAAGAGCTCTGCATATCAAATGGGTAGATAATGAAATCAGTTAATTGTTTAAAGGTGTTTGACAGCTAAAGATCAAACACAACTGTAAGAAAAGCCAAGTACTATTTGAATACCTCAAATGATTATTCATATTTAATCAGTATTCTATGTAGGACTGAAATAATATTGTGAGCATTTTGATACGTGCAGCATTCTCATGGCTGCAGGGCTTTGTCCTATGAGATTCTTCTCATTTTTATACATGCCAAGGCAAAAATAATTACCCTGAAGTATCTGTTCACAATGGGAAAAGTTAATAGCATGCTTATGGGAAGGAACTTGAACATCTTTTTAAAGAAATACATACTGTAGATGTCAGAAATGACAACATGCACTGTGGTCACTGGACAGAAAAAGCAAGTTTGAGAAGAAAGCTTAGTTAGCTTTTTAAAAATCTGTCAAGATTACATGCAGAAATTGACTTCTCCAAGGAGGCAATTTAGAACCACTATTTTACACAAGAGGCACCCAATACTACATATAAACAAAGTGTATTGAAACTAAATGTTCTTACTTTTAGATTGCTTCTGTTTTTCTTTTTGTCCTCTTTAAATGTTTTATATCTGAGAATCTGACAGTTTGAGTAAATGCAAAATGTATCTTTAAATGGTTTAATTAATTGAGAGAGAGACAGTTATCTAAACCAACCTTGGACTATTTGAAATAAATAATTCTGTCTTAACATTTTTAATTAATGGGGTCCCTGGACTAGATAAAGCAATATACAAGTACAGACCACTTACCATTAATGTTTCTTTTGCCAAGCTTGTATAATTAAGACATTACTTGAATAGCACCTTCCGACAACATAAAATAGACTATATGATTTCAAAAAGCGCCACTCTGTATTCTGATCTAAAGAAAATTGAACAGATAAGAAACAAGGTCATTTACATCCATTTGTCTGAATAATGACACAAAACAAGCTTTGGATTCCAGCATGCCACAAAGAAATGGAGGAAACCAAACAGTCATGAAGCCTGCCAGGATACCTCAAAGACAACTCGTCCAAGAGACCATGTAAGAACTCAGAACATCAACAGGCACAGCAGAACCACATGCTATGGTCAGTGTTGATGATTCAATACTGACATTCAAAAGGCCCAGAAGACCTTAGGAAAAAATTCTGTTTGCTGGTGAGATAGAAGTTGCGCCTTTTGAAAGGCTTTTCTCCTGTTACACCTGGTGTAAAACCAATACAGCCTTTATTAAAATAGAAATATTCCACCTCTGAAAATCCCTTGCACAAGAAAGCCATGGCCTACTCAAAGTTTGGACTTGTTTCTAATTGCAATGCTGTGTCATCCTCAAAAATCCTTCATTGTGACTAATATATTATTCTGCAAGGATGCATTGGTCAAAATTTATCTTTAAATTAAGGGAGAAGCTGTTTTACCTGTTCTTTATTAATACTAAAATCATCTCCTCAAAAGTGCATTTTGTATTTATTTGGGTTTTCTTTGTCTGATCTTAAATCAATTTGATGATTTGAGACAAGTGTGGAAAAAAAGTAAAAGAAAAAAAGTCTGTTAAGGATCAAAGACTTTCACAGCACTATTCTACGAACATCTGAGCTCAAGCTTATATGGGAGGGTCAAAGTCTCATCAAGTAGATGCAAACATGGCTTATTAAACATCTAAAGGCTATTAGCTGTGGCTAATGATACAACAATTAATGCATTTTAGAACAAATCAAATGCATCTGTTTTTAGTAAGTAAGACTGTTGTGCACTATTTCAGTTCCAACCCTTTTATTCTTTGGTTGGACTTTGTTAACACTGAGAGTTTTGCCTTTTTTCAGGGCTTTTGTTGCTTAATTTCTGGTGGAGCAAGACAACACCACTGAAGGGCCGCTGGGGCATACAGTAGCCAATTATCCTGCTTGCTGTCAGTGGAGCTTGGTGCAGCAGAGTTTTCCTCTGTGGATAACTGTGGTGAAATATTCCCTCTGTGGAGACTGTTTACGGAGTAAAGTTGTTCTGGTAATGGGTCAGTGGGTCAGCCTGTCGATCTTCAATCAAGATCCTGCTGCATTTTCAGAAGTCTTACCAATAAGTTTGTCTCACAGCCACAACACCAACACTTTGGCGTTGAGTTCAAGGTTTCAAAACAGATAAACATCACCTTAAGATGCAATTTTGAAAAGTATTGTGAATTTCTGTTAAAAAGAATCTTAAAGTAAGAACTCGGTATGTTGGAACTTTCTTTATAGGCTTTCATCCTATGATGAATAGCAGATTAGAAGGCTGCAAAATAAAATGCAAACTGAGGGAAACTGAAGATCGCTAATTAACACTTTATATGTACTATTGTTAATTGATACAAAAGCAGAGAGGTTACAGTTGCGTCTGGTAGGTTTCTAAATATGAACACAACTACCTTAGTTGCTTCAAGTCTTTGTGTTAATAAGAATGTTGCTAATATTCTCTACTCGCTCAGCAAGAGCACAAGATGCTTCATATATTTCTAAAATAAACAGGATATACAGTACATACCCTCAGTCCTTTAATGTTGAAATATATACTGTAGATGTATTTACTTATATTACTGATCATTGTGTATTAGTCACACACAGTTATTGTTGTGACCAGAATTAAAAGTATTACTAAAATTCACCTAAGTGAAGTTGGCCCCCCCATCTTCTTCAAATCAGACAAAATTGGTGTCAAACGTTTGTGCTGGTTTGTGCAGCAAAAATTTTCATTTGTGCTGCTATTATTTTAAAGATATAAAGAAAAGTCATCTAAGGTCAACCAGCCCCCCACCTTCTTCAAATCAGACGAAATGGGTGTTATTTATTAACACAATCAGTGAAAAACAAAGCAATAAATATCAAATATGAATGTTAAAAAGTGCTCTCAAAATTAACCAGAAATAAATAATTGGCCATTAAGATGACGGTGAGAACAAATCACTCAGATCTGAGGTTCAGAATGATCTGTTAGCTTTAGTGAACACTATGCATGATCAACAACTTCAGTCAGATTACAACGTGGTTTCTGAAGCTTCTGCATGCAGCCAGATGGACCTTTTACTGCAGGAAAACTCCAGATCTGACAGGGAAATAGTTCCAACTGCAAGTTTTGCTTCTGAGTGTGATAAAAACAATAAATCCAGAGCAAAAGAACATTAAGTAAATATTAAAATAACTGCACAGTTCCCAATTCATGCCCAGGGGAAAGAAGTAAAGGTGAGTTTTGACTGGGATTACAACCTGCTGTCCAAATGCATAATTTATTACAATGTTACAATAGTTAACCTTTAAAACTCTTATGAACACTGGTTTTAAGTTGGCAGAAGTTTTTAATAATCTACTGATCTTTATTAATTCAAGCCTGTTAAATGTGTCATATAGAAAGCGCAACAACATAAACCCAAATGCTGGGGATGCTTCTACCCTCATTTGGTGATTAGTCGAGGTTTTGCTTTTTTTTTTTTTATCTTAAAATTTAAACCTTGACCAATATTCAAACTTTACCATTGGAAATCTCTTAAAAGGCTTTAAATCCATATTTGTGTAGACTTTGTGAAGACATTTAATGCATTAATCAACAATACAATCTTCATTAAATTAAATATTTCCATTAAGGCTTGACTATTTTATCATTGTCTTGGTCATACTCTATAAAACACTGATATTTACCACGAACATGTTTCCAAAAAAAAAAAAAAAAAAAAACTTTACAAAATACAGGTTGTGTATTTTAAAAACAACAGATATAATTAAACTAGGAGGTAACTGAAACAAATAATATGCTTGAGATAACCAAACCTCACATTTAGTTCAGAGTCCATTCTGTCTTCCCTACCAGGAAAGTTCAGGGTATATTTCATATCTGTGTACATTGAGGCAGTATTGTTTTTTCATTTAAAATTAAAAAAAATAAACAAAACAAGCACACAAGGTTTTTCATTTTATCATTTACTGAACCAAAATGAAAACTGGATAGCATGTTCTTCTGCAGGAATCCAGAAGACAAAACACAGAAAAAACAACAGTAAATTAAATCCAAACCTCATGTTGGGCACACTAGTAGTACTGAACTACTCTATTGAGGAGGCTAAAGCCTGTTAACTTCGTTTCATGTGCACAGAATCAAGAAGTTGCTTTGTTATAGGACTGAATTTCATTCAGTTAAATTATGAATTAAAACAAAATGTCAAAGCAAACTTTAAAAATCTCACAGTGACTTTGTTTAATATAGGTTGCACAACATGTTACAAGAATGTAATTGAATCTTCTTTAAATTGTAGCATTTGGTTTGACATAGTTACCATGTTTTTAACATCAGTTTCTATTATTACATCACTGTGCTATCTCTCAGGTATATTATTTTAGACAATGTTTATCTTTGTTTTCATCGCTGTTTAGATAGATTTAGAAAAAAAAAAAAAAGCACATAATGGTTTGGGTTCACATAGGCCCCTGCAGAACATTCATCTCATTTCACAATGCTCCATTTTCCATCATCCATCGTTGCCTGGGTTACAGGAGATGAAGCCCATTTGCTTGTCAGTGGAGAGGTTTTTCTTTGTAAAACATAATATCTTTGGTGCATTTTGAGGTTTTGTCAGATAAAAAAGGCTTTTGTGCATTAATATTTAATATATTTGAATTGATTAATAAATAACACTCATGTCAATCAACATTTAAAATATATTAAATCAGTTAATCTTCTCTTTGTATTCTCCTTTGATTTCAGTTGTTTGTGATCAACAAAGAACGTGCTGATCAGATCAAAAGCATGAGTCTGGTTTTTTTTTTGGTTTTTTTACATATTTGAACAGATGATAGTTAAGTTATTCCTGCTAGACTCAGTTTAATGAAAAAGCCTAACCTTAATCCCAATGCGTACAAATGTAAACAGACAATCGGTTTTATCCACACAAGCTGGAAAAAAAGGCGCCCGCTGTTTTGATTGCCCATTTCACTCACAGTGATTCATTATACATGCAATGAGATATGTGATTACCATTTTGAGTATCACCCCACCCCCTAACATCCACCCACACACACACACACCAACATACACACACCCATACACGTGCAGTGAAGGTCAGTTTTAAAGGACAGGTTTGCTGTTTTCATTTTTAAAGTCTTAAAGTGTCTCCATGGCTCAACATCAGAAGCAGCATTTCATGCACCTGTTTTGAGTTAAATGCCACTCTGATGGGCACGTTGCCAGCGTGAATTTCCATCTTAGTGGTGAAAATAAATGCTAATGGTTTTGCTTACTGTGATGCTACCGCAAACAGCCGCACCTAATCACTGACATGATACAGCGTTATTTATTTATCTTTTTTTTTTTTCTTTGACCGAGCTTGGTGGACTTTAAAAAGCCATCTGTCGACTTACCTGTCAGCATCTGTTACTGTGACTGTCTAGCAATTATTATTATGGCGTTGTGTCCAGGAAACGGAGGAGAGACAGTATTCTAAAGAAACTTTGTGACATGATATGACAGGGAGATTAAGAGAAACAGGCTGATGAGCTTCCTTTAAATGTGTCAGTCCTCGACTGTTTTTCTGTCTTCACTCCCATTGTGTTCTCACATCAAAAGAAATGTTCCATTTTTGTTTCTCAGGGAGCTGTTGCTGCAGGAAAAGAGCTCTTTTAAGAGTATCATAATAGCACTTCTCTCCAGCTGCCCACCCTCTCTCTCTGTATATAACTTCTTTACTCACATCACATATTCTGTATCTGTATCTCCGGAGGAAAAATAACTGAGATAGAAGAAGGGACCTGCCTGCTTGTAGTTCGCCTCCCTCTTCCCATCTTTCAGCAATTCATCGCAACCCGTTTGTGGACGCCGTATGGAGCCAGTAAGTCAGTGGCGGTGAGGGTGAGACTCTGAGATGACTGAAGGGGCATTCAAAGTCCTCGGAAAAGTGGACAGCTGTACTGCTTTCGGCATTTTTTTCCAGACATGTTGCTCGCTTGCCTGCCACCCCCCCTGACCCAGTCCTGCTGTGGGAGGAATGTTAATGAAAGCGGTATCGAGTATTGCCATTAGAGTATAGGCTCTGAAATGTCATTAGCAATGAGGCCAGCCCATGCTAATCGCCAACATCTCGAGAAGGCGGCATATGACACGGGCACGGATCCTGAATGAGCTGCGATAGCGGACGACAGTGCTGTTTGCTGCTGCATCTGTGAATGCGCCGTGACAAAAAAGTCAATCTCACACGCTGCTCGGAGGATTGATAATGCAGCCGAGGGTAATAGAAAAGCAGAAATGAAAACATCATTGATGGGAAGTTGATAGTTTCTCACCGAAATGGTCACACAGACTATCAGGTAAAGCTGTTTATGTGATAATTTGGTGAATAAAGATTTATCATACAAAATCCAGTTGATCCAAGGTTGGCTTATTCACTCAGGAGTTATATAACCTCAATAAAAACCCTTCCTGCATCTTATATTGAATTATGTTTGCAAATGAGCATTACATTTTTATTCACACCAGACACCTCTTTGACAAACAAAATAACTTCCTGATGTTATGCACGCCATCTCCAGTTCTCTTTCACAGACATGCCCATGCATATTGAGTAAATGTTTACTAATTAGCATTTCAAAACAAATGATAATATAATAGATGCTTATCTTGTGTGTTTTCATAATGAATTGCCATTTGGCTGACATTACCTGGTAAACATACTGTACAGCCTACACAGTGGAGTGAAACTGTTTTAATTTCAACCAAGTGTACAGTCTTTGGATTAAACGTCCTGCTCAAGGACACAACGGCACAATGTTTCAGTCTGTGTCATTACAAAGCAAAGGGGGTCAATATCTAATCAGCAGTACAGCTGGCGCAATCTTTGTCTTTAGAAACAACCATCAGGCTACTTACTGGTGCAACTGCGCGCCAGTGGACGAGAGTTACAGCTCACAAGTGAGTATATAAGTGACCTTTATATATTAACGCTATCTATTTGATACAATCTGAATACAAATCAGGGGAAAAGAAAAAAAAAAACAGCAAACACCATTGAAAGACTAGAGCAGAGCTGGATGAATTTAAAGCTAATTTACATCCAGATTGTGTTGCAATGTGTTGTGCTGAGGATCATCCATTTAATAAATTCTCTGAGAATTGTTTCTTCCCATAGACGGCATATAAAAGACGGATGGAGTCATGAGAAAAAGCCAAACATGGAATAGTGTTATGGTTTTAAAACCCCTAATGGCCTCCAAGCTCTGGCTCTAAAGCACCTCTGACTGCAGTAGACTGCCAGTCAAGCGTCAGCATCTCTAAGGACGTACTCAATCTTTTTGTTCCAGCAGGTCCTTATGGTGTCAGCAGGTAATTCCAAGTCTTTCTGTCTGATTAGGCTTTTGAAAGCAATTCCAAAATAAAGTCAATAGTGATCTTTTATCAAACCTGGTTGACAGTGTGGTTGGTGGGATTGAAAAGATTAATGTCTTGTTTACAATATTTACAAATGGAATCTCTTTTTTTTTTGTTGTTGTGGAGGTTGTCTTTTGTCCTATAGCTTTCATGCACCAGCCAGATGATTCCTCAGTGCCGGTTTGTCCAACATTGGTTGTGGTTGTTAAGCCGTGTGTCTCCTTTTGTCCTGGAAACTCCTCCTGAAACTTCCCTTAGCTTCCACTGGAGTAAGCCTTGTTAAATTAAACCTTATCTTGAGTAATACATGACCTTTATATGTTGTCACTATTACTTTAAAATATGTCATGCTAGTATCACAATGTCCAAATGACAACTATCCAATTTTTATGTCCTCTTTATCCTTTCAGCATCTCTTGGTGCTGGACAACACGGGCAGGTCATCAATGCATCAAACAGAAACACAGGGACTAATTGGATATACATCTATGCATGTAAAAACAGCAACTGAGAGTGATAAAATGTAGGAAGAAAACAGACTATTTGCAGAAAACGAAAGAGCAGAACAGGCAAACTCCATACAGAAAGCCAGCCAGCAGAGGTCCAAACCTTTTTGCTGCAAAACAGGAGAGCTATCCCCCCTTTTGCTGGCAGTCCTGTAAAAACAAATAATCTCTCAATGTAATTTATGAATGTATTATTATGACAACGGCAAGAAATTATTAAGCCTTCCCTCCAAGAGTCTTCTGCTGGTCCCTTATCTCAGCTCATTCCTCCATAACTCATCCACCTGTCCACCCTTAGTCATCAGAGATCAGCAAGCGGGTCCCTGGCTCACTTTCCATCACAACCAAAGTAGGAACAGTTTAAATTTCTTACCCTTTCATTTTCTACTTCTGAGCTTCTCTAATACTGTTCCCCATGTTTCCAGGTCACTTTTTGGTCCACCCCTCTGACCATCTGATTCTGCAAGGTATATGCCAAACTTAATTTTGACCATAACAATTTGAACCATTTTAGCATGACATTTCTTCATGTATGCTGGCATATTGACTAACACTACTGTCATATGGATTCTTTTATTTATTTTTTTTTTAATTTCCTTTATTTAACCAGGTAAACCCCGTTGAGATCTGGATCTCATTTTCAAGAGGGACCTGGGCAGAAGTCTGCAATACACAGCAACCTGGTTACAAAATAAAACCAATTTGATTTGAATGTAAGGAAATGAAGGCAGTGTTGCGGAACATCAAGTCCTGTTACATCTTTGACGTACTGTATGTTTATCACTTTTGACATTACTTAGTAGTATATATTCTGCATATTAGGAACAGTTGTGTGGAATCTGTCTGGATGCTCCACCTTCCTCCCACAGTCCAAAAACATGACTGTCAGGATGATCGATCTCTCTAAATTCTTGACAGATGTGGATGTGTGTGCATGATTGCTTGTCCTGTCTGTCTCTGGACAGGTTGCGATAGACTGGCAACCTGTCCAGGGTGTATCCGCCTCTCACCCTTTGACCGCTGGAGATAGGCACCAGCACCGCTTACAACCCCATTAGGGATAAGCGTGCTGCATAATGGATGGATGTAGTGCGTCCACATATAGCATTAGCCAAATTGATCAGTCTTACTTTCAGTTTCAACCATTCAGCATGTCGAGGTTACATGAGATTGAACAATGTTATCATTTGGGTCATTGCTCCAATGTCCAAGTAGCAGAGAACACATATACACTGAGTTTGAGAAATCTTTTTGCTCATCGTTGCTCTATGTGCTCTCCATTTCAATGTATTTTTTCCCTTATCTGACAAGATTGTACAGTTTATATGCAGGAAATATAAAATGTAAAACAAAAAAAAAACAGGCAGAATTTGTTTTTAGGAGAATTAATATCTTAATTTATAATTTGGAACTGTATTTAAAAAGGATTGAACCTTTTCTTCTCGGTTTAACAGTTAAGGAGACAAGTCTATTAATGGCAACGTAACATGTTCCACTAATTATCTTACAAGGAGATATTAGATCATTCATGCTTCATCTAGTTTGGGTCATTGTGGGTGGTGAAGCCTATCTCAGCGGTCAATAAGCAAAACAAAGGATATCCTCTGGACAAGTCACCAGTCTATTGTAGCAGAGAGACAAACAGGACAAAAACATGTACACTCTGAGGCATATATAAAGTCAGTTTACAAATAAAACATAAACTAACATCACTGGTTAAGGAGAAACCCTGAATATCAGGAGGAAACACACTATTACATTAAAGGAACTTCCAAATCCCACATCAGTCTAAATTATCAGAGAGATGGTTTAGACTTCATTCTCTTTCCAATTGCCTCCTGTGTAACACTCTCAGTCTCTCTTCCAAAAATCTAAAACTTTGAGATAGCCACCAGATAATACTTGGGAAACCTTACATATATATGTTTCTCAGCTAGAATGGCAAATCATCTTGGCAGCTACTAAAAATCCCCAAATCACCAACTTAAAATAACAACACCTGCTTTGAGATTTTAAATATAAGCCATTGTGTTGCTTGAACTAAAGGCAAGTTTTATTGTTTCTTGAAAATGCTTGTTGAAAATCAGTTTTGAACTGACAAAATCTATTGGATGAGAGGAAAAACACATTCAAGAACAAATAGAGGTTCAGCTGATTTCAATTCAAGTGCCTAAAGTGGTAAAGGTGTCAACTTTAAATGAAACAGTGAAGGGTACAACAGCCATTTTATATAAAGTATGTCTTCTTACAGGATATTTTGCAAAAAAATTTTCAGTCATATTATGCAACACCAAATAATGTTCACTTCCTATATTAAGAGAACATAAATAGCCATACAATGCAATATTTATGACAAGCTATTTATTTTTGGAGTAGAGTATGAGGGTGCAGTTTTGCAACTGATGACTGAAGGGAGATAGCTATCATCTTTAATTTCAGCATGTAACCAAAAGCTGGGTTACACCCACTTGTGAAATGTTGCCTGGAGAAGCTGCTTGTCCAATGAAGGATAAACATTCTGTGTTATAAACTGTGACATACAAGACTGGATTTGGTTCAACCAAACAATGTCCCCTGTAGCATTTGGATGTCACCTTCATCTACGTCTTCCTGGTGTTGAAGTGAAAACCTTCTTCACACATGAACACTATAGATTTTCTAAAGTACAGAATGTCCTTCAAAAATCTTTTGGTGGAGCTGCTGTAAATACATGCCCTTCATAGCAGGAGACTGAGTCCTGAAGAGCCTGACGAGTGAGAAGAAACCTCTTCCTTGAAGGGACAGGGGGGGATACATGATGCAAAAAGAAGAATGTGGAAATCTATGTGTTTTGTTGACAGGATGTCAAAAATGACAGATGGAGTTCTTTCATGACAGTTTCTACATAGATCTGTAGTACAGTGAAACATTTAAAACTGCAGGTATTTCTTCTTTATGCTGCCACTGATGAATTGGGTTTTCTCAGTCTTTGAAATGGTCTTTATTCGAAGTTCTTTAGGCATTCTGTTCATGTTTCTGTGGTTTTCTCCACGCTTTTCTCAGTCCTGATACCTGAACAGGACAGCATATTGTAGATTGTGTGCAAGTAAAAGTCAGTGTGTAGGACAAAAAAAGAGGTAGCCAACGCTATCTGTAGCTACTGTTGCCACATATCAAAGGAAAAAATAAAGAACACCAGCCAGTGACAAGCCTATTGTTTCTTCTGTTGACCATGTTGAATCAGGATATTTCGAAAGTATTACAGTTCACATTTAATATGTTACATACTTTATAACTAACGGAAATTAAAATACACTGAAAGAAAAACTTAGCTGCAAATTATAAAATTTGTATTAACTGGTCATATTTAACTGATTAAGTTCTATGATTTACATACTGAATAAGAAGAATTATGGAAAGTTATTATAAAAGTTAGTGTAATTGGATAAAGCTTATTTTAACCCTTTTCAATTTTGATTGTTTTTTCATTTTTCAGTATAAATTGACCTACAGACAATTTATACTAAAATTTATACTCATTTTAATTCAACAAGAGAGTGTTTTACAGAGTCTTTGACGAACACTGATTTAAAAATAATTTTTTGTTCAAAGTCTACTGTAAGGAAATTTGATTAAATCTGATCAACTACATATTATAAAAACCTCTTGTAAAGACTTTTATTTTCTTTTATATATCACTGCTGTGTAGTTAGCTCAATCAAAACTAACAAAAACAGTGTAATATAATAAAATGTGACAGTAGCAGAACTTCTGCTGTAAAAATTAAGACTGCAGAGTCAGAATTTGGTCTAATAAACATCATCATATGGATCCATCTTACCTTGTGTCCTAAGGATTCAGGATGTTGGTGGAGAAATTGTCTGGCAGATATTTTGTAGAGCTCTCTTAGAACCAATTTAAACTTATGTGAGTATAGTCGTTGACCATATCTACCCATCTAGCTAAGTACTGTTGCCACTAGTCTGGAGGAGGTGGGTGGGGAAGATGCAAAGAAGGGATGTTCAGCTGGGTTTGTTTGTGGTTTGTGGAAATAAGTGGCACTTTGTGAGAACAAGCGTGTAGGCATCCCTAAATGGCTGTCAAAGGATTTTTTTGAACATCCATGAAAGAATCAAGTCAACACTCCAGGTCTTGTTTGATGAAGAATAACATCATAACATGCTATAAAGCTCAAAAAGTAGATTTTAAACAATACCTCCCTGCAAAATTATTATAAAAGGTTTAAATGAATGTCACAGAAATTTAGATTCCCAAATAATTCTCCAAAACTCCTCTCTGGAAAATTTCTGGGCCAGAATATGTGAGTGAAAATGGCTCACCAGCATGTCCAAAACATGATCAACATATCTAATGAAGGCATCCAGTCAAAGACAGAGGAAGTAAGAGGCAGATCGTGTCTTCCACATATTTAGTGATTTTTAGAGTAGACTTGAATTTGGTTCCAGTGATAAAAAAACAAAACAACAGCTTTGTATATGCTGCATACATTCTCTATGCCTGTGGTTAAAGACTAAAACCAACTAAATTCCCATTTAAATACACAGAGAGAGTATCCTTGTATTCACAGCGCTAACACATTCCATTATCCACACCTGTCCACTCTTATCTGATGTCGCATTTGACTACAGGAGCTTTCAGTCAGAGGAGTGCTTTATTTGAATACTCTTGCTTTCTGAGAAACTTAGTTTAAAAGATTTAAAACAGTGGCAGAAAGAGTGGAGGAAAAAAATATACATATATATATATATATATTTTTTTTTATCTTAGGTGTTCCTAAAACCCTCTGAGTCTGCTAAAGCAACACAGGCATGAGGGAGGTGCACACAATACACCCCAACAACCCACTAGTGAAGGTCAAAGTCATTATCTGGTCTAACAATTAATGCTAAGGTGAAGAAGAGGATACAGGCAGGCCCATATCTTATTTTATGCATTCCAATGAGATAGTGATGTGGGGACCGTGCAGAGCACTGCATGCTGTGTTAAATTATTTATCATACTGGTTGTTTTGATTTTTCCTATAAACGCAGTGTTTTGCAGCCTAATTGAGACGCGAATGTTGCCTGCTAGGTTTTTGCTGATTATTCTGGGCTAAAAACACTGACCTGTCCTAATAAATCCCCAAAACACAATCATACATAAATGTCAACAGCAAAGCACTCACCATCATTTTCACCACCTATCAAATTTATCACACCTCGCCCTCTCATCTCATTGGCACATTTAGAGCGCTGGGGGAAAAAGTAATTGATTTTATAGAAAATGCAAAGTTACACAATGTCAAGCCATAAACAAAAAACACACAAAACTGAATCATTTTAACACCACCAAAATAAAATATGCTTACTGTCCTGTTGTGTGTTTTCCACCAGACCGCTACAATTACCAACACACACATTTTTTTACATTAATGGTCCATTATGCTGCAATTACCACTGCAGCATCATGCCATAACTAAAAGTAATGATCTAAATCTGGGCAACTGCACTTACAGCTCTCCTTGATGACTCATTGTGTTCGTGACAAGATTTTAAATGTTCAAACTGGCCAATAAATGCGGACGTTTATACAAAGTGGGTTTGAAACGGGTCCTTTCCATCTCCTCTCTTCCTCACTGTCATCTGAATAATCATGCTCGCATATGACCCCGCTCACTTCGAGTAAGCCGCTCTCCATCTGCTGTGGTAGGAAATTAACACAAGCTGTTTTCAGCTCAACACATCTAACTCACACACCTGTTACTGTTAGACAGACTTAGGCTTCTCTTGGCAGCGCGCACAATATTATAAATTGCTGCCTGCTGCCTCCACCAAATGTAATGGGCTATATCAAGTTTACCAAGTAAAATCGCCCCACTCCTTCATGCTACTGTGATTCTAAGTAATTGTGACCTTTGCAGAGAATAATAACTCGTCATTTAGATTTTCTTAGCAACAAACTTCCTCCAGTTTGCTCCTCTTGCGTTCCCATGGACACAAACTGAAAGGAGGGGTTATGCCACACCTAGCTGTGAGAAGTGATGGAACCGAATGAGGACACCTCGAAGTAATTATTGTTCGCGAAAATTATTTACATCCACAAATAACTTTTACCTTTATGAACGTTATCTAATTAGAAGTCTTCCTTCGACGCATTCATCAGTCTTACCTGTCAGTTGAACAAATCTGCCCTGCAGAAAAATCCTTCAGAATGTTTTGAGCTGTGTCATGCAGTTACCAACCATCTTTTCTCATAAAGTTAAATGAGAACTGACAAGAATTTATTTTCAAACATCACTGAAGCTAAGTGACAATCTGGCATTACAGTGTTCATCCATCTATTTTATATACCTCCCTAATCCTGTTCAACGTTGCAAGAGGGAGCAATGCTTATGGAGAGCATTCAAAGAACAAGAAGTGAGTTACACCCTCATCAGGCTGCCATTCCATCATAACATCATTAAAGTTTTAATTTGCTTTAGTGAGATGAAACAAATAGTGGCGCAATGATGCAATATATGTGGTTTTATAATTTTTGTTTTCTGTGCAAACTTCTATTTTGTAGCGCAGCAACATTCGTCAACTTTAGTCTGACCTTTATTATCTCAAATGACCTTGGAAGGTTATTGGTGAAGTCAAAGTAAATTCTTTACCACCTAGATGGCGTCTCAAAGTCTTAAAACCATTGAGAAATGGCCCTGTCATATTTTTATTCAGTTAACCAAAAAAGAATAGTCTAACTGACAAATAGAGCTGCATAATATATTGGATTGTAATTGCAACATTAGTGTGTCCAATATTGATATTGCAAATATTTTCTAATTTTAGACAGCAATCACTTATTAATAATCGCAAAAAAACATAAACTAAAACCAAACTACTGCAACAGACTGAATGTTCTGCTCTTTACACAATATTTGAGTGTCTTTTTTTTGGGGTGGGGGGATTTTGTGGGTTTGTTTTCAGTTTCTATGGCAACGAGTCTGCGCGTAACCGTGCTGATACAAAGAGTGAGAAATAAGTGGTTTTGAGTTGTACTTTAAAGTTTGTTCCCTTTGCTGTGGAGCATAGCATGAAGTTAATCAACACATGTCCAAGTTTGATTGAGCTAACAGAATTATTCTGGCGGCAGCGCGGCTATGCATGACGTAGTCTTTTTGCCTTCCAGCGTTGTCCGCATGCGCGAAATTTTCTTATGTAAACAATAACATGCAGGGGGTCTATATTTGTAAATCTGATTATGATTAAGTCAGTACCTCACCAGCTATGAACCTCACCGCACGTCACTGAAGTGAATATATTTATTATTGTAGATACTTGTAGAGATTATTTGAAATAAAATTATTAATTGTGTTACTTGTTATAATTTGTGGAGTTTCGAGAGTTTTTTTGATGCCTCAAGGAAAATAACTAGGTAAAGTCAGAAAGTGGTTAAAACTAAGCGAGAGACAAGTTTACATCTGATTGATCGCTCATTTTCACATAACTGTTACTTCAGAAAAGAATATTTAATTCAACATACAGTTATAGCTTTCCTGAATCATGAGGCGCTTATAATGTTGACATTACCCACTTCAAAATTCAAACCACAAAGATCCTGAGCTTGACTAAAGCATTACTAGGTGAAGATTTATTTGACGTCATTTCCCACAGGTCATTAACGTTTTCATCTTACATTTGAATTTCAATGGGAACAGATGTATGGCAAAGAGAAACAAATGAGGAATAATCCATAAAAAAAAAGCTTCACACTCATTTGGGAAACTAAAGTGGGCATATTAAGCACAGGCCTCTGTGTCATTGATTTGAATAATCTCTGGACATTCATTCCACACATGTACACCACAAATAAGTTTTAAGATTCTCTAGCCAAGAATCTCTCAATGATCACTTACTTCAGCTTTGAATAAAATTGAAAAAAGTTCGATAGAATGCATGCTTGGCTAAAGATGTGGGTAAATTTGTGGTATATTTATCCCATATTGTTTTGACTGTGTAGCTGTTGTTTTGTGATGTGCTGATTTTGTGAAAGTTGGGAAGGGTTGGAAACTTCAAGACAAAAATATTGACAGAACTGTATTTTTAGTGTTTTGTATAGTTCCTTCAACAATGGGTTTTGTTTTTCTCCAATTCCACTGTGGAGAAGCCTACGTATCTTAAGGAAGGTATATTATATCTGTTTTTTCATATCCTGTCCCAGCAAAATCCACAGATTGGAACAACTGTCATTTGTGAAAGAAAGCCTGCTTGAATTAACAGCTGTTGGTAAAGAAATGCAGAGCTATGGTCCATAGAGACCTGCGAGGTTTTCAGAAAGGGCAACGACTCACACTGAAAATAAGGAAAGAATTGGAAAGAAAGTATTTGCTCTTTTGGATAGGTCTTTAAGGCGTAATGAGATTGATTGATTGACTTGTGAACATCAAAACTGCTAACTAAAACAGCTTAGGAACAATTTGCAATAAAATAGTTACGTTTCATCTTCTAGTTTGTGTAATGGTTAAACTTCTGTTCAGAATTAATATAAGCCAGGAATTTTTGTGTTATTTTGTAGCTGGTATTGGATAAAACCCAGTAAAACCAGTAAAGTTCTTGATTTTGAACCCACTTTCTCTATAAGGATTAAAGTTTTAGATGAAATAAATTTTTAATAATTTGTTGTGATGCCAGAACCATAGCTTCTTTGAAAAAAAATTGACGGGTTGCTTCTCACAACAAAGTTGAAAGAGTGAGTGTTTTAGCAAGTTTCTTCCATGTACAATGGATTTCAAAAGTGTACAAAATAATATTTTGAAAATCATTTCAAAAATATCTCAAATGTAGCACAAGTACAAAAAACAACAAGTTGCAAGAACCTTACTACACAAAAAACTATTAAAACTGTTACTTTGTTAATGTGTGTTTTAATCCAGCTATATCATTCAGACATGACATCAATTACAGTAAATCTTATTGACCAAAAATAAAGTTCAGATGTTCTCCAGTAGTTAATTTGCATCTTTAGAAGAAGACTATTTGCAGAGAAGTTACCAAGACAAGATCCATCAGGAGGAGGGCGCAAAAGAAGTTCCACGCCTTTATTCATAGTCTCTATACACAACAGTTACTTTACAAAAAATGCTGTCTGTCAAGATTGGATGAAAGGCCAAGACAGAAATTGGTCAGGGAGGCTGCCAAGGGGCTGACAGCAAAACTGAAGGAGCAGCAGGAAATTTTGGCGAGAGCTGCATATATTCTACAAGTGACAAGCATATCATGTATCCTCCATATGTCTTGGATAGGAGATGGTTTGCAAGAGGGAAGCCTTGTTCTTGTCAAAGACAACATATGGGCCTGACTAGGATCTCCCAGAATCTTCCTCAAGGTAAAACATGGTTTGTACAGGTACAACCATGGTGTGGAGCTACATTTCTTTATATGTGTGTATTAACTGAATAAGCAAGCTATCTGGACGAAAAAGGTGGACAACAGTTATAAAAGAGCAGAGCTGAGTAACATTGGCAGAGTACTTCCGTCTCATTCACCATCAAATCAAGATACCATCCTATTATTTTCTACTTTTTAATTTTATGCATCACAACAGTCAGAAAGTTTTACATTTCTGCATCAGTCGAACATAATCAAGTTTGCTCACTAGCAAACAGGTGAGAATAAAATGAGGTTTGCACAAAGTGAATTAAGCCCACACAGTTACTGCCCACATATCTGGCAACATACTGACACAAAGTCACTCATAAATTTTTCTTGAAAGATTAATATTTTTCAAAATGATTTCACAACTGTCTCCAAAATCCGAATAAGCTGATAAATTCTACTGGATCAATGTTACACTCACCACATGTACATTTAAACCAACACAATAACACAATATGTAGGACTAAAACTTAAAAGTAAAAAGAATCTGTTTCTGCATCAATGTCATCTGGACTGAGATCTGCTATTTCAAAAACTCATCAGTCCACAGCTACCAAAAAACCCTGGAATCCATTTATCGGCACCATCAAAGACTGTTGGCTGGAGAAGAATCTAGATTATCTCCACTGTCTACGTCTATAAGGCAGAGGACGAGGAATGTGCAGCATCTGCTCAACTTCCATTCTGTGCATGCAGGACTCATTTTGTGCAGCAACAGGGTCAGACAAAGAGACCGTATGGCAATGAATACTAGCCGTCACCATTGTGTGTTTATATCCTGTCCTATGCACCGTTTTTGGAGTTTTAATGTTGTGAGAATGCTGCTGAAAGCTGGTGAGTAATTCAGAGCCTTTCAAAAGTATTTACAGCACTTCAGCTTTTTCACATTATTTTATGTTGCAAACCACATAATGTATTTTTGTTGGAATTTTTTCCTTGATTAACTAACAAAGTAAAACATAATTTAAATTGAAGACGATGAAACACGGTTTTCAACATTTTATATATAAAAAAAAATCTGAAAAGAATGGTGTCCATCACTGTTTTGAAATCTCTAAATAAAATCTAGTGCTACTTGCTGCCTTCAAAAGTCCATTAATTCAGTTGTCCTCAACCCTGGTCCTCACGGCAGACTGCCCTGCATGTTTTAGGTGTATCCCTGCTGCTGCACACCTGGGTTAAATGAGCAGGTGATTAACTGGCTTCTGCAGCAATTGAAAGAATGCAAAGGAGGTGATTGTATTACAAGTCATAAGTCTCACGTTAAGAACTAAGTGGAAAAATATCAAATTCAAGTCAAGTCCAAAGCAAAGACATGAAAGTCCTACATTTAGTTGAAGTACAAATTGATTTTTTCTTTTGTTCCTTCTAGGATTCCCTGGATTTTGTTTGTATTCTTCACTGACTCCTTTTGGATTTTTGTTTGTTGTTTTCATTAAAACTTTCACATCATTCACTCATTATTCTGTTTCGCATTTGGGTCCTCAATCTATCTACAATCAAAACATCTTATGGAGAAGTTGGGGTTAGATGAAATGGCACGTGCGACCGAAGCGGCCTATAAACCTGGGACAGTTCTTTCAGGAGGAAAGTCAGAACTCCAGTAAATTGTTGTGAGAAACGTGTGGAAGGGAACCCAGAAGGTTTGACCCAAGTCATACAGCTGAACATGCTCCTGGTCAGAAATAATTACTCCTGATGCTGACCAAATGTGCAATAAACTTCTGAATTCCAAGAAAGTTACAAAAAAAAAAAATCTATAAAACATATTCTTGCTATGTTTTCTGGCATTTACCAAATACAAATTATTTTGGCAATTTCATCTGAGCCAAAATAAAAAACGTTTAGTCTGATTCAACTCCAAACAGAGAGAACAAAGGGTGTATATTTCTCTTTTTTCATTGTATTTAGATGTCTAGTTTTAGCTGTATGAATTGACTTCAAAGTAAGAATGTAGGAGTCATCATATCCCAGGTGATTTTAAGACGATAAAGAGCTAACCCTTGGTTTATATTTTTTGGATACAATTGGAAATCCATCAGTTTTTTAACAGTGGGGTTTATGTTTCGCATTGCAACAGAAAATTTTACTTCTATTTTTTCATGGAATGTTAAAAGTCACACCCCAAATTCTAGCAAGAAAACAAAAAAAAAGACAAAACACTAACGATTGTAAAATTTTGTTTATATTGTATATGCCAAAACAATGAGGATTTTCTATGTACATTAATTTTTTTTATGCATTTATTCAGAGTATGTGTGAAGCACTGTAGTATGATAATATTCTTATCAACCAGTTGAAGGTGAAAAATTTGCATTTTTCTTTTAATTTCCTGTAAGCGTCTCAACAAAACTTTAATTTAAACTTAAACACCCACATGAAGCTTTGCACATAAAATGGGGCCTTCCTGCTAATAGGAACTCCTGGGAGCAAGTTTGGCTTCATCTCTCTTTGAATTTGATGGACATGTTTGCTTGATGACCATTGTGTGTCTGTCTTCGATTGTCTGTCAGAGAACTGTCATTCTTGGTATTTGCTTGTCATTTTGCTATCTGAATATATCTGCTGACCCGGATCATAAAAAAAAGGAACAGAGCAGGAATAAACTGCTGTGAATTTACTGCGGCTTTACTGCAGCATCTTCCTGTGTTCAGTAATGATTATGAAGTAACAGTTAAATATTCATTAGCAAATGAACATTTATTGCTGTCAGTTGATCATTAACGGTAAATAACCATAATTTAGCAGTGTGAAGCTTTGGTTCTTGTGAAGCAAAAACACCACAAACATGCACTTGATTCAGACAAAGCAGAGTGAATCAGCAGCCACCACTTTTCATTGGTTTGCAGATTAGGGAGAAAAAGATCTGACAAAAATTTTGCAGGATCTTTTGGTAGTTGGAGTTGGACTGCATGACTTTTGGTGTTGTGTGAAAGGCGGTGTAATGTAGAAATTACAGGCAGAATTTATGTACATTTTCATGTCAACATTCCAGTTGTTTCCAGACTGAGACTTCAAGCATTCTCAATCCTTCTTTTAGTCAGTTTTAAAGTACAAATGCTAAACTTGACTATGATTTTAGGGTAAGTATTACTGCAGTGGACAGGCTTTCAGCATCAAACCGCCAAAAACCACAGACTGTAAGAAAGAGGTTTGACAGGCGGACAGATGAAAGGATTGATGAATGGAAAGATTGATGGGAACTGTACCCCTGAATTTGTACACGGTTTATGACAACAAACTTCAATGAATTTTATTTGGATTTTATATCAGTTCATAGAAATGCATGGCTGTGAAATGGAAGAAAAAAAATGCAATTTTCAAAAAGGAAAAATGTACTGACTCCACCTTAGACAGTAGTTTGCAGAACCACATTACTGAAATGACAGCTGCAAATCTTTGCACATGTGGGGATTTTTACCCATTATACTGTGCTACTCTGTTGAAGAGCAGGTGTGAATGCAATTTTTAAAGTCTTGCTATTCATTGTTAATTGGACTCAGGTCTCGACTTTGATCAGGCCTTGCTAATATAACAACATTGATCTAATTCATTCTTTTGGAGATGTGAGGTATAGAGCTGTCTTTCTGGAAGATGAATCTCTGCCCAGGTTCAGGTCTTTAGCAACCTCCAACAGATTGGCTTTCCATACTGCTGTGTATTTGGCTCCATCCATCTTAGTATCAACTCTGACCAGCTTCCCTGCCTCTGCTGAAGAAAAGCATCTCCATTGCATGATGCTCCCTGTTCTATAACCTAGCCTTACGTTAAACATCTACTCAAATGTATCCCTGTCTTGTCTGCTGCGTTCCTAGATCTTAATGTTTTTGTTTCTTCAGTATTTTTTTGTTATAAGCCTCTTGATTTCTTAAGAGAACAGCTATATTTATATTGACAATACTGACACTGCATTTTATTTAGGGGTGTCAGCGTTAAGGTGGTTAAATAAATGCCCCTTCCTGTTTTTTTTTTTTAATATATTGTTTTGGGGGTTTTTTTACATTCATGTATCATTTTCTTTTCACTTCAAAGTACGGTAAGCATACTAAAGTACATAATATATTATTTTTCAAGTATTCCTGTCAGCTACGGTACACTACGGGGTCAGAGCTGATGCACCATAAATTAGAAAATTGCTGCAGCCTATGTTTCCAGTGAAATATTTTACAGGACCATGAAGTCTCACTCCTAATGAATCAGATTAATGAAAGCTATTTTTACAGTAACCAATGACTCACGGGTGCATTAACGCATGACTTTATTTTTGTTGCGTAATGCTGCCACGTAATTAAAGCAATTAGTTACACCTATGTGACTTATCAGACAAGGGTCTTTGTAAACTTTGTTTCACTTCATGTCTTCCTGTTTCTGCAGTTCAGTTGGCAAATGATGGGAATCAACACAGTATGACTGCAAAATGAACATAGAAAGTTAAATGCATTACTTGAAGGAATGTTTTACCAAAACCAGATTTAAGTTAGTTAAGTGATTATCCATGTATAACAATCTCATGTTGTCATGAAAATTGAATAAGAACATCTCAAAGTGTCAGCGTTTTCTTTCTTGAAACAAAGGTAATAGTAGCGTCACAAACATTAAAGTTTGATACATATTTGGGTTTGAAAGTCACAATTTGTTCTTTTTCATCAAGCTTAAATCAAGAACAATTATATTTTTCAGCATTAAGACAAAAATCTTTTCCAATTTCTGAATAGATTTGATTTTACTGTGTTCTAAAACGTCAACTAAGTGGAAACTGTAGAAGTGACTGCTGGTTTGAATGGTTTCTTTTCTATGAATGAAGTTGCATAAGTAATCAAAGCCATCATCTGAATAGGTCAAATATAGAGGTAAAAAAATGTTTTCTCATTAAGAAATTGAAATAATTGCAAAATCTCAATGAACCAAGGTGAAGTTAATTTAGAGCAGCCCTGTTAGTAAGAAAATAAAGCTGAAAATGTTACATTTAGGAACCTATTTCAGTGAATGCACTACTGCTTGTATTCAAGAGATTAATAGAGTAGCTTGTTTTTATACTTGGAAATATCAAATGAATAAGTTATCAAATAAAAATCTTATTAAAAGGAATAATGAATCTGTAGCAAACACTGCCCTTTTCAGCCTGGATATTATTCAGTAATGTTTTAAAAGTACAGAGGAAGTAAAACTCTTTCCCTTTTTGACATGTTTGTTGGTATCAAACATTTTCTTTCAAAAATCTTGAAATAAATCAGAAGGTAGGTCCTGTGGTCAGTTTAACTTTCAGTGTCAAGTTTCTGGTATAATTATATTAAAGTGAATCTTCACTTCTGCAGACAGAGAACTTGCATAATATTGCCTTATATTAATCAAAGTTATTGGATCATTGTTTCTATATTTTATTAGCCATTCTGGAGCACTGATCCAGAGGCACAAATAGGGTTTATCTGTTAATTTAATTATTTATATTTTTGTGTCAAATTTATGCAAAGCCCTTACTTATAAACCTATGTTGGCGAATCTCATGGTGCAGTGGTTCAGGCGGATGCCTTACATGGAGGATATGGACTTGATGTGTCTGTCCCAAGTTCGACTCTCTCCCTCGGGAGCGCCTGTCGCAGCTCCTGCTCGCCGCCAATTTCCTGTCACATTACTTTCAAATGAAGGCTGTAGTGCCAAAGAAATTCTTAAAAAAAAAAAATCAAAAACAAAAAAAAAACAATATGACTGGAATACACTTCTTAAATGTCACGGTACACCCGAGACTGGTCACCATTCCTTCACAGATATAAACCTGCTTAGAATTAACCAAACATCCATGTTTTTCGAACCAAAGACTTTCCTGCTGTAAGGCCGCAGTGCTCCTGCAAACACCAGCATGCAGTCGCCTGCTAGGTAGTTTCTTCTTGTCATCTTCTGAATTCAGCCCCCACAACACAAAACATTGTTGGACTGAAGCCACATTTCACAGTGAAGGATGTTACTTTGAAAGTAAAACTATGCTGCACTAGAAGACTTTTTATGTGTTTTCACATACACAAACAAAAAGTTTCATTTTTCGTTTTTTTTTTTTTTGCATTTTTCATTGAACCTGTGCTGGATCGACAACGAGGTGGTGAGGAAGGCTGCAGATAAACACGTCCTTGGTAAACGTCTGAAATTCCAAAACTGAGTCTTCAGATCTTTTTTTCAAGGATGTTCAGATATGCAGCAAAAAGAGTCTCTCTTTATCTGTGGGTGTCGTGTGGCAGTAAATGAGCTGGATAAAGGTCTAAATATAAGACGGCTGCTATGTTTCTGTTTTCCCAAATACAGTGCAGAATGTGATTATCTGAAGCACAGAAAACAAACCAGCAAATCAAAGTGTTTATGACCTTCGTTTGAACCATGGCAAAGAAATCACCTGCATCGTGTATCTTAAAGTGGAGCAGTTAAAAGATTTTCTTTTCCAGTCAGGGCGACTGAATTAAAGCGAGCGAGAGAGAAAAAATCTGTTCTGATTTGGCTTTTGGAAACTCTTGCATGTAGTAGATAAATAAATAAAAAAAAAAAAAGAGTCCTGTGTCTCCACACATTTGACTTTCAAAGAGGAGCTGTAAAATGGCCAAAGTTTTGGAACTAATTATCTTGCATAGTACCAAAAAAACAGACAACATTACAATAAAATAATTTACTGAAGTAGAAGAAAGGTTCTGGAATACTGAAAAAGGAATCATAATGGCTGTAATGTTTTCTTTTAAGATTCTCTTTGAGAAGAGCCCTGGAGGAGGTTTTCAGTGCTCTTTGCTTTCCAGAGAGTAAGTAGTACCTCGCAAAATTTCATGAACTTGAAGCAATGGAGCATGACTGAAGACAGAACCAACTATGTGCCTTCAAAATAATTAAATAGGCTGTCAGCCATGGTGGTACACAGTGGAAAATAAAACTGATGTATCTTACAGCTTAGCACGTTGTTGTAGCTGTCATTTTCAAACCATAGATGCAAACCACTAAAGTCCCACCTCATCTCTACAGTTGCCTCAAACAATGCATTTATTAATCTTTAATAATCATGCTTAATTTTCCAGGGAGCCACTTAGATCTTTAAAAGTCAATAGAAAGAGTTTCTTTGGAGAATGCTTTTATCATCAGGCCAGTTCCTCGGCTTTGATGTGAGATAAAGCAATTGAGAATCACATTAACACTGAAGCAAGGCTTAGAAAATGTATGTCAACTGGCTAATGAGCCCGGGAGTGTTTCCAGTGTGAACAATCAAATGCAGAGAAAAAGATAAAAAAAAAAAAAATACAGTAAATCATCAGCATGAAAAAAGCCATGCAAATGTGCATCGGTAGTCATTACAAAAGACAGGTAAACAGTAACAAACCTTAAGCATCTGAAAAATTACAGCAAAATTAGGCCATACATGTTTTTATTTATTCTGTGATAATAAGAATCCAAACATTCTCCACCATCCATTATGTAATATCTAAAGTGCAGGTAGTAGGTGGATCCTTTGGTCTTGTGTTTCTTGTGAAGCTGAAGCTTCACAAGAAGATGATAAATCACAAGAAGGGTGATTTATCATTTTTGAAAGATTATCAAATTGTGTGTATTATTATTATTTTGTGAAAATGAACCTGAGAAAAAAAATTGGTTTTTTTTTAGCATGACATTTTCTATACCACAAATTGATATTCTCTGCGAATGAAACAGAATCTATTTACAACCTTGAAAGAAATTTGACTTTGGTTAACAATGACTACATGTAGTATCCGTCCCCTCGCTCTCTGCCGTGCCTGAGCTCAGCTGTCAAACCCCGACTCTTGCAATAGAGGCTGTCATGTTGCAAAGATTTGTAACCACAGCAACTCAAGAACAGCGAGTAGGTCAGAGACTCCTCCTCTAGCTGTTTGCTGTCACTCAATCATAAATTACATTGAAAGACTAAGGAGATTAACCAGATATATTTACACAGATGTGTTCATTTTATGGATTACTGAAACAATTTCCTCATCCTTGTTTGGCAGCGCGCTCCTCTCCTTCCACATCTTTTCCTTTATTTTCCCCACAGAAATACCTGAAAAGTACCTGTATTTTTGAGTTTCTCTTCCGATGTGTGTGTGCTGTATGTATGCGTGTGGCGTGTGTGTGTGCTTTTGTCAGACTGTCAGACATATTTCAGTTAAAAAGTTCTCCTCCACTCCCTGTGTGCTCATTTTTTTCTTTTGCTGGTCCAAATGATAGCCTGCAGAAACTTCCTGTAATTGGTCTGAAAGTGTTAACCCTCCTTCCCCCAAAAAGAGTTTTACTCTAGAAAAGGACAGAACTTCACTTTGATCCAGACCAAGAGCACTTAATTTTGCTAAAGCAAAGGTTTACCTTCTCATTCCAGTCCTTGTTGAAAAGCAAGTGTAACATCTTTAATCTCTATGCTCCCGTTTGATGTGAAAAGACGCTAATTAAGTACAACACTGAAACCACATTCCTGTTTAATAACAGATAGGCCTCCCTTGAGTTTTGGACCTCTAAGAGTGTCCTGTGGCATCTAATGTTGGCAGTGGGTCCTGTGGGTGCTATAGGCTGCCAGGTGGGGCCTCTATGGATTGAGTCTGTTCCTGTACATTACACCTATGCTCAATTGGAATGGGATTTAGGGAGTTAGGAAGCTGGGTCAATGGTCAATATTCTGCTTCTGGAACTGTTTCTGAGCAGTTTTGTGTAATGCAATGGCCATGCTGTCCTGCTGATAAGGGATGATGGCATCTGGCAGAGCTGTTACTATATGGGGAGAGGGTCTGATATAATTGATGAAAGGTCTAAAGGTGTCCAAGCAGAATATTGCGTTGTATCAGCATTATCAATCATGTGTTGATGTTCGTTAGTGCTGTTGCTCATAAATGTTGGCTATTCCCCTTTCGAAGCACCACTAGAAGCCGGTATTTACACACTATTGAAAATGACTTTTTTTCCACTGTCTGACATATATAAGGTCATATTTAAGGTCAGTTAGGATCACCTAAATATCCTTAATAATATGATCACAATCCTTTCGAAGTGTGTAACTAAGATCAAATGATTTGGGTATCATTCCACCTGATTATCTCAATAGGTTGCTGGGGTTTTGATTCATCCTCTTTAACAAGTCAAGGGTTCTCCATCACTGATTTGTCTTTCAGTGCATGTCAGTCAGTCACAAAATTGGCTCTACACTTATGAGTCATAGTCTAGTTAGAACATCTATTTAGCCCCATGCTTTTAACTACCTCCATTATTACCACATGATGTCATCAAAGTGCGTCAATCCCTCCTGCCATGTGTTTTCATATTTGCTAGTTTCAAGCCTTGTGTCAATGTAACAATGGTTGTTTTTAGTTTCATCAGACCACAGGACATGTCTTCAAAAATTTAGCTCTTTGTTCACAGAGTGATTTCCAAGCTGAAATGTAGCTTGTTGTTTGGCTTTCAGGGTGATGTCTTTTTCTCTGATTGGTCCAAATCTTGTTTAATTGCTTTAGGCTTTTCCATAACATCATGCAAGGAACCTGTGTGTTTTAGGTGCTGCCTTTAAACACATCCATGTGTCTCTGTTAAACTCAGATCAACATCTGATGTTTGTAAATTATTTTAGCCTGAATAATTTAGGTTTACGTAAATCCTAAATTTCAACAACCTAAAAAGGCAATTTAAAAACAAAACAGCTCTCTCATTAGAAATGAAAATAATTTTGATCATTCTGACTGACCTAAGACAGACAAAATTTAGTCTGATTCAATAACAGACACACAATGCATGTAAAAATCTGGTTTTAACTATCAGTTAAAAACACCCACACTACAAGGTTAAAATAACCCCAACATTGAATTAATTTGTTCCTATTTGCAATAAATGATCAAAGAGGATATGACTGAACATAAATAGATATTTCTTCAGCTAAGTTTTAATGGCCAACAAAAGAGCTTGGAAAAAATAATAAGAAACAAAACTTCCTAAAAAATTTTATCTGCAGGATCAAGCTGAATTAAATAAATTATGCAACTCTGAACATTAATCATCGCCCACAATTAGTTCCTCAAATGTGTCACACAGTTAGCATAGTGCAGTCACAGGCTTTAATGTCGGTCGTCAGATCACAGCTAACTGCCCGCTAAAGTGAGAAAACACTCCCAAGATATAGTAATGATTAGATTAGTAGCCAGCTAAATTACAGACAAAATGTGTCTTTCAGCCAAGCATCAAAAAGATGCTGTGAAAACATTCTGAATTGCAGATGATACTGACAGAGCTAATTAAGCTGTGGGTGTTGCGTGGTGCTAAATGAGCTGGCTCCAGGTTCCCAGTGTCAGGCTGCTGTTATGTTACTGTCATCTTTGCACACTGTGTGATTATCTAAAGCCAGAGACTTACAAATGAGAGCATTTGTGTCTGTTGTTTGAACCACAGTGTTTTACCGCACTGTGTATCTTAAACAAGACCATCTAAAAGAAAATGTTATATTGCGAATAATTCAATATTTTTGTCCCTCATTTCAGAAAATGATACTCATAGATTTATTATTACTGGTAATTTTGATGATTCTAAGTTACAGATAATGAAAACCCAAAATTCAGTGTCTGAGAAAATTAGAATGTTGCATAAGATCAATCAGATCATCTTGTCATTACCTCATAGATTATCTGGGGTTCATGTCAGCCCAATTTGCTGGCCAATCAACACCAGGAACACCATGGTCAGTGAACCAGCTTTTGGTATCTATGGCAGTGTGTGTAGTTGCCAAGTCCAGCTGGAAAACTAAATGAGGATCTCCATAAAGCTTGTCTCCAGAAGCAATCATAAAGTGCTCTAAAATTTCTTTGTAGACGGCTACATTGACAGGGGACTTCAGAAAACACAGTTTCCTCCAGACTCTGGGCCCTTGATTTCCAAATGAAATCCAAACCTTGTTTTTATCTGAAAAAGTTTTGCTCAAGAAATTTATGGCCTGATTGTAGGTTTCATCTGTGCATGGTATCTCTTGATTCGCTGAGATTTCAGTCCTTGTGAAATTCTTCTAAATTCTTGTGTGGCTTTTACTTGACAATTCTCATGGTGCAACTTTTCCTCCCATATTACTTCCTATTTGTTAACAACTAATTAACGTATTAGTAGTTCACCTGCCTGTGATTTAGCTTCAGTACATAAACCACTTCTCTGTGAAGGCTTCAAAGGCTTGTTGGAGAAAATTAGTGAATAGTATCATTAAGACCAAGGTCCACAACAGAGAGGTCAGGGAGAAAGAATATTAGAGCAGGATTGCTTCATAAAGCAGTCATCCACGCTTTGAACATCAGAAGGACCACCTTTTAATCAATAAACTTGAAAACTGTATGATACGCCAACATGCCAACACACATATGCTAACAGGACTGGTAAGGAGAGAGTTGGTCAGAGAAATAGAAAAGAGTCCTATTTGGGCTCAGGAGGAGACGTAGAGACTTAGATTTAAAAAAAGAGTGGAAAGAAAATATCTGTTGAAATAAAACTTTAGACTTAAGCATATTCATGTGTTAAAATGGCCAAGGCAAAGTTTAAATCAAAATCCAATTGAGACTCTTTTGAAGGCATCATAATAATTGCTCAAGACTTACTCCATCCAGTCTGGTTAAGATTTAGCTACTTTACCCTTTCTTCTTCGAAAAGTTGGTACAGGCACAAAATCCCCAAAAGTTTTGCAGAAAGTGTAAGGTGATTTTCTAGACTCAGGTATGCATTTAACATGGTCAGATTTTTATTGCAATACATAAAGAAAACTAATTTAATTCAGTTTCACAATGTGCTACTTTGTGTTGGTCTACCACATAAAACTGAAGTTTGTGGATGAATTGTCAAAGAATTCTAAACAAGGTTCAAGGATAATGAATCATTTTGCTGGGCCCTGCAGGCAGACAAAATTTGTGACTATTTTTTAAGTTTCTCTTGAGTTTTAGAAACTGGTTGCACAATTAATTGAGAGTATCACCCATGTGACCTACATCTCCATGTCCCTGTCCCTTCACGTTTCTGATGCACAATTTGTATATGAAACAGGAACATGATTAACGACCCTTGACGGTGAAATATTAAATGATTCAAATGCAAATACACTGTAGGGCTGTAACTGCTTTTTGTAATTCACTTCAAGGGCAGAAATTAGACTTGCAAAACTTCACCCATACACAGGCAAATTGCACTGAGATATAGCCTTGCCGTGAGTGGCAAACAACAGGGAAATGAAACATGCACCAAAAAAAGGAGGGACCATCAATCTAATGGGATTCCATTGCAAATTCCCTGCATTTCAGCATTGCGCGGGCTCTCACAGGGGGATAGTCAACAGTGGAATAGCTTTCAGATGCTTCAGCACAAGCTGAGGGGAACTGCAGCTACCCTAGATCCCATCTAACAAGCATTGCTCCCTGTGAATCTGCACAATGAAAGCCATTTTTAATTTTATATAGAAAGAATAACAGCTTAGAATAGAATAATGTGAACTCCATTAAAAACCAAATCAGCTTCATTAGACACGGTAATAGCCTCACTTAGCGATGGCAGGCACAATGACTTTGGCAAGCATTAACTCTGCTCATTAAAGCGAGTTGAGCCTCACTGTGATCAACACATGCCAGCACATGATGAATGGCAGATTATAACCTATTTTTATCACATTTGTGTACTACACAGTAATTATTTTATATCTTAACCTTGATATAACCATGCATCATGAGGAAAAAGAATCTTATCCCATGCATTTATGTAATGTACATTGAAGCATGAGTGGGCTTTTTTTTTTTTTTTTTAACAGCACAGAAATATAGTTTGGAAACCATGAATATATCACAGCACATCCCGTGTGAGCGCTCATTTGTGTTGGGAGAGAAAGTGGAGGGTCGGATGACAAATTTTGGGGGAGGGAATGTGATTACTGAGACATTGGCAGAGGCAGTTGTCACTTCTGCAAGCCTCCATCTCCAACTCTGTCCAAGTGGTGGGAGATGCAGGAGAACAGGATTACAGTTGCTTGCAGATTTTTGAACGATGGCCATGTAATATATGAAGGTATCATTTGACCTTCTTACCACTTCAGTAAACGGCTTGCTGCATTCACATCACGTCTGGAGCGATGAAAGTCCAATAACCTTTGCATCATTCTTGCTCTCGGCTGAAGAAAGACACCCTATGAATGACTTATCTGGGAAGGGGTGTAGAACCATGAGAGAAAAACTTCACCAGGGCAGAAACAGCTGTTACACTGGGAGCACCATGGCTGTAGATTTGTAGATTTGTGCTTCTACCTACAAAGATCACTTTTCCAAAGTAAAGCACTTGTAAAATAGTATTACTTGAGAGGTGTAGCATTAAGCGGTGAGGTCATATTACTGGGATTGCATCTTCACTTTCCTCCTTTCTCTTTGGCTGGCTGGGAAGGGGGCTTATCAATTTACTTATCCACTCAGCCTTACATACTTTAAGTATTGCAGCATTTGATCAACTCCTTTGCGCCTCAGCTGGATGCCAACTTGAACTTCAAACAGGCCTCCAACAACCCAGAGCAGTAGCGAAATGATTTGAGGATGCTTTTAAAAAAAGCATAAGTACAAATGGATGGATGGATGGATGGATGACCAGATAAGTAATTTGCATGTTATTACAGAATCATTTTCATGACTGAACAGGGAGTAAATAATGTTCACGTTTGATCAAGATTACATTTTCTTATCAAATTCTCAGAAGACAAGTCACTAAACAAAATTCCAACATGTTAAAAGATTATTTTATTCAGCAGCAGTAACTTTGTCCTTAGAACTTTGTTCTAAGGACTGATGAATCAATGCACCTTAAAAACGGATGCCTGAAGTGGTAAAGTAAAAAAAAAGAAAATGAAGAGCATGATCCATAGCACATCACCTCACTGTTCACACCTGGTGATTTATTGATGACATTTACAGGTGATTCCACTGCTGAGAGAATCAACGGGATGAACGCCACAGTATATGGGAGTGACTCTGTGAGCTCAGATTCGGCACAATCCATCAAAACTCACAGCATGGCGTTCCATCATTCAGCAGGATGACAATCCCAAGCCCAGAAGCAAAGAACTGCTCAGGATGGATGGGTGGAATATCCTCAGCTGGTTGAGTTAAAGGGAATTCATGGGATTTTTGGGGGCCCACTCGAATGTGGGACATAAATTTTGTAATCTGCACAAGTTTGCATGTTTTCCCACCTCCACCAGTTTATAGAGTAAATATATGTATCTGTGCAGAACATCTAGCATAACAAACAAATCTACCTTCATCTAGTGCTGTGCATGAATGCATTCAAGTAATGTCTTACTTTATCTTCTGTTATAAACTTTGGATTAACAGGCAATTATTTCAGGAGTGAACAAAAGACTTGACATAATCTCAGGCAGGTTTTAGGTTCTTCATGCAGAAAGAGGGAGCAGTATTTCTACTCAAAAGTTAAGGCTGGTGAGCGCTTCCAGTTTCCAGTGAAAGTCAGGTTGTTATACATATACAGTATATCAGTCATTATGGGCATGTGAGGATTTGGGTTTTTCTCTGTGTTAATTTAGGTTTTTGTGTCTTTTTCAGTTAATTGAGTCTCCTTGTTGTCCTGTCCACCCCTTGATTGTCCCCAGCTGTCCCTTGTTTCTCCTGATTGTCTCCCTGTGTATTTAATCCCACCTGTGTTCCTTGTTACTTGTCGGGTTCTCATCTTGTCGTGTTTAATCTATCTGGTCAAGCCGTCTGGTTGTGTCAAGTCGTCTTGTCAGTCTTCAGTTGTATGTATTTCCATTAGCCTTCCGCTCATCTGTGCTGCCTGGATTATTGTGTTTTTTTGGATCATTAAATCATCACTTCTTCATTCCAACCTGGGTCCTCAGCGTCTTCTTCGCCACCTCTCAACCGCAAATTATGACAGGGCATGCCATTAATGATGCCTCTAACCCTCCTTTAAACTTAACCATGTACAGATTCATACCTTAACCATGAACACTTATAGATGTTTCTACATCTTGTTTCAGGTGTTGCTATGCTGAGAGGGATTGGGATCAGCTGTGGTTTTCCACATTAAGCAGAGATAAACCGAGTCATGAAGTTGCATCTCAATGCATTTTTTTCACTTCTAAGCTTCTTATCAAACCATCATACATAAGTGTAATTAATAATTACAGCTCTGGTGTTGTCTGACAAATAATTCTGTTCATAGTTTCTTAAATATTAACTCCAATCTCATTCTGTTTAAAATGTGGATCTAAATCACAACATTTTCACTCATACTTTTAGACCCATTTTGCTTTCTGACAACTAAAACATGTATATATTCTAAAAAGGCCTCTTTCACTAGGAATTCAGAAAATTTTAATTAGTTTGTGTTAATAAAGAGAACATGGAACAACAATTACTTCTGTGATGACACAATGTGTTAACTGACCCCTAACATATCTTTATATAAATTGTGAATTTAATATTTTCATGCCATGAGAAAAAATTTAGCCTTGAATGTCAGGTGGTGAACTGTGAATATGAATTGTTGAGGTGTAACCTGTTTGGACTGAATGCAGAAATATTTCTTCTGAAAGGTGGACTTTTAAAATCCTGCCTGGATCAATCTCCTAATCAGATAAAGTAGAAAAAGGCAAAGCACAACAAGGATAATTACTCAGCAGTGCTTAATTGTAGAGCAGAAGGTCTATAAACTGATTACTTCTCCCTACATGATAAGTACTGGCAATGCTGATTCAAAAATATGGTAGAGAAGTACTGTGTGCTTTAGGTTCAGTAACAACATTGAAAAAAATCCCCTTTAATCCAATTTCCATTGTTGAACCATGGTCATTCATAGTTGTTATGTAACTGTTTTAGGGTGGGTTTTTTAGCTCTTCCTCCACAGTTGGTATTATCTCAGTACAATACAGATCCATGAATCTGTGAGGGGATGTGATTGTTTAGATGCAAACTCTTTTCCATGCTCAAGCCAAAGACGAATCAACTTATTCATATAGAAAGACCATTTGCTCACACTCGTAAAAAGAAACTAGATGTAGGCTTTGTGAGCTTTTGTGCCACAGAAAGAAAATACTTGATTTCAGCAACCCTGGTATGAAAATGCATTAACCCAGGCGGCGTTAGAAAAACAGGCACTTCGTTCTAGCAATTGTTTTGCAACAATGAATTAAAACTTAGAATGGAACAATAGTATGCCTTAAAAAGTATGGAATTTAAAATTTGTGTTCCATATGTTTTTGTTTTGTTTTGTTTTGTTTTGTTTTTTTATAAAACTGAGTATTTAAAAGGTTTTGTATTTTAGACTGTAGTCCACATCCTATTTTTTTAACCGTCCCATTAATCCATCTCCTTATTGTCATTGCAGATCCTCTATTTAAATCCTTAGGAATGCATTCATAGCAAGATTCGGTGTGAATAAGTATGAAATCTTGACATAAATAATGTATAGGAAAGTTGAGATTTTAATTATTTTTTTTTACCAATCACCCACTCTTATCCAGGGAACACAAGTGTTGTAAATTGATATGCAATGCATACAAAAAATAAATAAATAAAAATAAAGCCATATGTGTAGTTCTCATACTAATGTAGATTTCCCAGTGTAACATACTATACCTGTCAGTTACTGAAAATGACAATATGCTCTAAATCTAAAGTTATTAGATATATTTATGCATGCTTCAGTTTGCTCTTCTTTTAGTCTCTGTGACAACAAGAAGAAAACATCTGATTCAGATCTTTTAGCCTCCCGATGCTCCTTCTTGCTGTAAATTCTGAAAACACAACAATGAAGGAACTCAATAGGCCTGAACCTCTGACAAAGGTGTCACCATGTTGTTGTAAATGTGGCGAGGATAAGTGACACAAAAGAACAAACTTCTTTTGGAGTATACCTCTGGCAGTGTGAAAGCAAGGCAAAACATTTATGCAATTTTTGCACTCGGCCTGTAGGAGGAACTGTAGGTATCTGAAAAGTTTTTAAAAAATATATATATATATATAGGCACTATGTTGTAAAATGGTGGAGCAAATTTTGAAATGTAACTTTGAATCCACAATTTTTCCTGTCTTCACTGATTTATTCATCCCATTTAAATAGTTTATATCCAGGTGCAGTTGAAAAATGGTCCCTGCATGGGACGTAGGGGTGTGGCGAGATTTTGCACTACTGAGTCTTGAGAAGACAAAATATTGCGATATTTTCCTGTCAACTCACAAAATGCAATTTCTGTCAAAGTGGCGTTTATCTGGTAAGCATTTACAAAAGGCAACATTTACTGTGTTGCCCACTGGAAAGCAAGAGGGAAAAGTAGTGAGCAGGGCACACAAGGGATGCAAATATGTTAATGAGGACATCAGGTGTTGATAAAAGTATCATTAATCACCTTCACATTGCACACACTGATGTCAGAGTAAACTGTGATGTCAAATTCACATATTTCTTTTAAACTCATCTTTTATTCACAAATTCTTAGATATGTCCTTCAAATATGCCTTTAATCTTGTGTCAAAAGATTCAGGTACTTACTGCGTGCTTCTCCTTCCTCCTTGTTCATGTAGATATGTACCAGTTTGTCTCAGAGTTGAGAAGTCCCGACGACATCAGGGCAGCAGACTCGGCGGTGCGCTGCAGTCTACATATTGCTCAGCTCGGTGCAGAGCTGCCTTGTTTTACTGTTAAGCAACAAATACACAGTTCAGGGCCGTGCAGAGACCTTTGGAGGGGCGGGGGCTCAAATTTAAAAAAGGGCGCATTGAACAAAAACACCGTACAACAACATAGCAACAACCCATATTAATCAAGAATTTAATTGAATCCTACTGTATCATTGCCATCATGCGGGGAAGCAGCAGTAAAGAGACAGATAGTCTGGAAGCCAAGCGATCATAACACTGTGAAATTAGATCAGTTCAACTAAACTACACTTCATTTACATACAAGAAACCCTGTGACAAGCAAAAAGTGATTGCATTGAAGGAGCATCTTCAAATGTCATCATGCAAATCCTGGAGAAAAAAAAACTCACAAAAAAATTTGAACTGCAATGATTTTGTGCCACATCCTGTGTGAGAATAGAAGCACTGTTCATCTTGAACAGATTTTTTCTTAATGTATACTCTCAAGACACCACAGTTTTAAATCTATACATTTTAAACAAGTTAAACCTCAAAGCTTAAACAACAGCTGCAATGTGACTGTTTAAATGTTTATAGCAGAAATAGACTGCTCTCTGCTCCTGTTCACGAAGCCTTATTGTAAGCTAATTTAGTTAATCACTAAAAGCAGCGTTAGTGTTATTTTACAGTGCATATCATTATGCCTGAATGGAAGTGTGACTGCCATTATGATTCTCAGCAGATCTGAAAATGGAGAACAAGCAAAGAGCTTATAATGCAGACTTCCTCCAAGGCTGAATAAGGAATACTTGGACCAAGATCCAAACTCTGATCAGCATCTAAATTTAATCACTTCTAAGTTTGGCCACCTCTGATAAAATCTGGTTATCTGTACATTACATTCTGAGCGATTCTGTAAATGAGCAGATGAATAGTCAGCACCGTTCATTTCACATCCTTCGCAGAAGCAGCTAAATAACAGTAAAATGTGTTTTTCTGGGGGGTTTTCTTTGTAATCTAAGGGCTAACTGGGAACTTATTTGTCATATTTGCTGTTTTGCTTATTACGCCATTATTCTCATTACTTTGGACGGTGAGTTTCGTTTCAGATTTGGCTCCATTACAGTACCATAGCTCACTGTCAAGAGTCCAGCTTTGAACTCAGTGAAAAGTGTTGAAATTGTATCAGCACCCACAAACTCACTGACTTAATTTGACAGTGTGGGGTGTAAAGCTCGAGTGTGGTGACAACACGTATCTCCACAATTCAAAACTAATGAGAAGATGTTTGAAAATAGACAGAAAATTACTACAGGCAATCTAAGATTTCTATTCAGATGAAGGGTATGATGATTTCTTTTCTTGGCGATATTATGTGTGTGGCAATTTTATGACTATGATTAGGTGAATGAGAAGAAGAAAGGGATATTTATTTACTTTTTTCTTAATATGCTATTTTGGGGGAGGGGGGGTTATTTGATATTATTGGAATGCCAATATGATTTCCCTTTTGAAATTATTTTCACATGTAAGTTTTTGTTGAAGCAGCTGTTACTCAGCATGTTTGCTACAAAAAGTATGCTTTTTAAATAGGAACAGATTTTGTTAGGTTTTCTGTCATATCCTTCAAACTGATCAGTATGACTGCTTTAATGCATTTTCAGTTAGAAAAATGTCCTACTAGAGTAAAATAAACAGGGACAGTTTTCTCATATGATGTCTAAACATTTTCGTATTTATTTTGTTTATTTACAATTGAAACCAGGTACAAAATTGCCTGGTTTATCAACAACCATTTATAAACCGGGCATTCTAAAGTACTTTAAAATCAAAAGAAAAACATTCAAATAACAAAAACTTTCACTCTTTGGCAGGCATAAAAAGAAACAAATGTTAAATTGCAAATATAGTCTTAGGTCTAATGTTTCAATCAGTAATAAGGAGAAGAGTTTATTATTAAGACTCTCATCAAATGCTGCAGTAAACAGTCTTTTTTTTTCCAGTTCTGATTTAAAGGAACCAATAGTTTGAGCACATCTCAGGTTTTTAGGGAGTTTGTTCCAGAGCTGAGTGAGGAGGCTAAAAGCTAAATGCTGCCAAATCATCACTGACTGTGGAAACTTCACACTGGACTTCAACCAACATGGACTCTGTGCCTCTCTACTCTTCCTCCAGCCTCTATGTTCTTGATTTCCAAATGAAATACAAAGTTTACTTTCATCTAAAGCAAGAACTTAGGACCGCTGAGCAACAGTCCAAATCTATTTCTCCTGAGCCCAGGTAAGATGCCTCTGACATAGTATCTGGTTCAAATAGGACTTATATGTGCATAGCCGCTCTTGGTTGACTCAGTTAACTCCTTGTGAAGCTAACTAAATTTTGGAATTGATTGACAACACTCTGTGAACTTTAGTGGTTTTTTGCGTTATTTAGACAAGTGTTAAGTCAGCAATTTTCTCCATGATGTCACCTAATGACCCAGACGGAGAGACCTTTTAGAAACTTTAGAAACAATTGCAGGTATTTTGAATTGGCGCTAATTCGCTTATGAAATTTGCCCATTCAGTACTTTACAATAAACAAGGGCTTGAAATATTTCAGTCTGTGTGTAAAGAAGCTACACAATATATTAGTTTCACTTTCTGAGAGTGACAAAACCAGTTTTCACAATATTCAAATTTTTTTTATGTACCTTTAGATATGACGTGATGCTGAGGCCTGCTGCTTTTAGACACTCTACAAAATGAGAAAGACGAGAGCAAATGTTGTGCAAGTTATGTTAGTAAGCTACAGGAAAATGGCTAAGTGGAGAATATCTATAGTCAGAGCAAATATTTACAGACAGGTAGAGCCTGTGACAAACCAGGCTAGACATAGGCACACGTTTATCTTGCCATCTCACACAGTGAGGAGGAGGATGACAAGGGAAGTACTAAAAAAAACCTCTTAAGATCACTGAGAACTGCAGCAACTGTTTCACTGAGTTTATATCACTGCAGTAAAAGCGGAATTCATTCTAATACATTTTACTCATCTTTATAAGGAGTGCCAATAAATGTGGAGGGAGCTGTATGTGTGCTTGGCCTGGTGATCTGCCAGTTACCTCTGAGTCTCAGCTGAACTGTCTGGATCATACAGCAATGAAAGTGGTAGGAGAGAGTGACCACCCTTTCCTTCAGTCCAATTACTCCCATCTGGTCGACGTTTTTGCACTCCAAGGTTCAGAATGATCGAGCTGCTGGAAGAACTCTTTTTTTGTTGTTTTTTCTTCCTAATCCCCTCTGGCTATGAAACTGTTGCAGCTGCATGTTCATGTTAGAGATTTGCCTCATCTGGCAAATAAACTATATCTGAATCTGAATTGAGGGTCTAATTGTTAATAATGCACTATAAATAGTGGTCGATATCTCAAGCTGTGGAAGAAAAGCTGATATTTCCCTTGTAGCGAGGCATTAGGAATAACGGGCCCTTGACTAAAATCAATAAAATAAGTTAAATTGAACTTGGGAAAAAAGCATTATCACAAGGCTAAAAGCTTTTCACTTTATTATTACAATAACTGAGCATAATGTCTAATGAAAAGGGGAAATAAGGTAGCAAATAAGGCAATAATCATTATATTTTGCTGCATTTCAAAGCACTTTGTTACTCCCAAATCAGTATGAGGTGCTAATTGTTACATGGGCTTCTTGTCAGGGGGAGGTATAACCAGTCATGAGGGATCACATCCATAATTCATTCTGTTACCATAAATTTGTATCACTAAGATGCATTTAACAAACAACTGCAGCATTAATATGCATGGACATTGTGCAATTGGAATATCAACAAATCAGATGAAAGCATAAAGGATTCTTTTTCATTGATTAAAGGATCACCATTTCCACTCATGCCAACAAATGCTCATTATAATGAGCCTGTTTTCCCTGCAGACCTAAGTATACACACTCTAAGTCTGTTGAACTACACTGTTTTTTAAGTGCTTTGTTTTGTTACCAACTTGTTAATGAGCTTGTTCTGTAACACCTCAATTATATCTTTTCCTATCTTTTTATTTTTTTTTATAGCAACTTTAGTTTTATGGTAAAAACCCAAGAAAATTTGACTGAGTGTTATAAACACTTAGCAGGATGAATTTTGTGAGATTCAAATGACTTCTCACATTACATAAAAAAGAAAAAAAAAACAAGAAGACAATTGCAGGCCTTTTCTGAAAGGTATAGTTTTTATAGTTTTTATTTCCAATTTAAACATGATTAAAAATAGTCATATATTTAAAAAATGCTTTTATCTAATATTTTTAGTCATACCTTGCAACTATCTATTACCAATACAGGAGCAACTGAAAAAATTATGTTCAACAAAATTTGCTTAACAATTACTGTGTGATACATTTATTACGTCCATTTCATTGGAAGATTTTTCTCATCCATGACATTATTACATATTTAGTTTGAAAGCTCATTGTTTAGTGCACTCTGTGATTTTATGTAAGTACCCATACAGCTTTGTGGTTTGTGTAACTGCTTAAAAAATAACCTATTTTGTGTGACTTAGTTGCCTCATATATTGTTTTGTGGATCCAACAAAATATAAATCATTCAAAATAACTGCATTGTCTGCTGTAGAACACAGAGCACAGCTCAAGCATTAGGCATGTAGTCTTAGAAAGTAAAAGACTATGTTTACAAAGCTGGAGAACTCATTTTTCGTATATATTACGTTTCAGACATAATATATATGTTCTAACTTGAATTAAAAATCAACAGGTTATATCACAACAAAGCGTAAACATGCCAACGTTAGCTTAGCAATTCAGCAAACCATATTGTCGCCAGGACTGGAAATGATAGCAAGCATAAAACCAACAGACAACACATTTTGTCAATGTTTTGGAATGACAACCATATATAAGCCTCATGTGGAATTTGTGGGTAGAGTTAAAAAGGTGTGAGTGAGCAAGATAGCCTACAAATCTGACTCAGTTACATCAGTTTGGTTAGGAGGAATTGGCCAAAATTCAACCAAGTTCTCATGAGAAGCTTAGAGGTTGAAAGGGTGTCCAAAATGTTTGACCCACCCATACAGTTTCAGAGAATTTTGGATTTAAAGAGAATTCATTTATTTATTTATTTGTTTAACAGTTCTCTCTTTCTCTCAATCTCTCTCTCCCTCTCTCAATGTTGGGGTAAGCCCATAGACTGTGGGCATACAGTAGACATGAAGGCTTATATATCTATATTTCTTTTGCTGTCAATCAAACCGTCACCAAAGGGAAGCAGCTCATATTAACCTATCTTTGTCTTCACAGCCTCTAGTTCAGCATAACCAGGTAAATTTAAAGAAACAGCTTATTCACAAACAACATGGGTTTCTGTAGGTATTTTTCATCATCTCTAGTTCAGACCAGGTGATCTAATGGTTTAAAGTGACACTTATAACATACTTATAACATACAACTTACAAGTGTTTTCCATAGAACTGAAGCAATGTATGTGTGGAATGACTGGATTGTAACAAAAGACAAGGCCTTGAGTCAATACTTTTTATTCCTGCATCTTGACAGTGTTTTTATTTGCATTCACTTGTTTTGTGAAATATTTGTTTGCACATAGCTTCAGTAAAGTTCAGTAGTTCAATTTAGGTCAGAAAGTTAAATGTAAAGACATAATGGAAACAGTAAAGACTGGTTGGGTTTAGTGGATGGTCCTTTCATGCGACATAATTTACTGAACTGCCTAAAGTACAAGTGCATAAAAGCCACTACGTTTTATTTTTTTCCCAAGGACAAATAGAAATACTAAGTGTACACTACATGTCCTTGATATAAATGTAATGATTTTTTCTTAATTTAATAATGAGCTTTCCATTAATCATATGGCATACCCTTTTAAAAACATCAGCTTGTTACTGAAAAGGAGTGAAAGCCAAGAACTCAATAACTGTATTAGCATAATAGCTGGTTATTCTGTAGTAACTGGGTCAGACTCACTGATGACAGGAAGGACTGAAACTTTAGCAGTTGGATTTTGGGAAATGCAACACACTAGTAAATGAATGTTGTGTGTAAAACAAACATATTTTTTGTGTCCATGATATTAAAATCTTAGCTTATGTACATATTTTAAATTCTCCCAAGCAAACATGGTATTTGTCCCACATTTGTTGTCTTGGATTATGTAACAATAATTTAGAAGCAAGTGATAAAGCTGTGCAAATGTTAGTTGGAATAGAATCATAACATTATGCTCAATGTCTTAACCTAATTAGGATTATGATATGAGAGGCGACCTACTATGCTTCCTTGAACAAGTTACTAAGGGCTATACAGAACATGTTCATTACATTTTTGCTAGAAATCATTCTCAGATTCCATCTATTTTGAGTTCATTTCAGAAAGAGCTGTTTCAGGGCATCTTGTCACTTGTCACACTGATGCTGACCTTGTCCCACAACTCAACATTTGCACTTGAATTTCATACACTTGAAAATGACTGCAAATAGATGCACGATGAACATGACGCCACCTGTCAATCAATCCAGTGGGTTTGTCAGCAACTGGCTAATTAGTGGCCACAATTTGTCCCAAAGGAAACGCCCCACCTAGAGGAACTGAACTGAACTGAACTGAACTGAACTGAACTGAACTGAACTGAACTGAACTGAACTGAACTGAACTGAACTGAAGTGCCGGAGTTTATTATTACAAATGTGCTGCAGTC
>CAEFZY010026396.1:0-69128 GCA_903066815.1 Brachyrhaphis roseni
TATATATATATATATATATATATATATAGAGAGAGAGAGAGAGAGAGAAAACGGTCCTGTTTTATTATTCAGGCCAGGTTTTGATGGCGAGCTGAAAGTTCAGGCCTAGAGCCCAAAGAAAGGTTGTACTTTTGGTGCTTGAAGACTTCTGATCTCCTGCCAGGCTTGTAGGAGGCTCCTTGCAACCAACAAACAATTTTATTCCCATTCTGATCTGACTTTCGTCAGTCCATGACCTGCACCAAGCACTTTATAATTACCTCATTTGGGACCTTTAACCAACCCCAGCTTGGGGTGGATGAACTGAAGGGTGTGGGTTCATCAATCATGGAACTGTGGGATTGATTGATTGATTTTGTTTTTTGCTTTTGTTTTTCTCTTTTGCGCATTTTGATAAGGCCATTTGGATGTTTTTTCACTGATGTTGTAAATATGTATATAATTTTTCTCACTATAAATACAAGGCACTTGCAACTGCAGTCCTCTAGTCTGTCTGCTCCTTCATGAGTCACATCTATCTTCTGAGAAAACTAGAAACCTAGCCCATTGACCTTATTGGTCAAAATCCATTTACATTTATTTAAAATATAGTATACTGTTATATTCACATATACAGTAACGTTAAACTCAAATTTTAAACAGATCTTGACAGTAGATAACCAAACTGTCATTTCCATATGGATTACTGTCCAAATAAGATCCAGCAGAAAAAAAACTACAGACACCAGCTCCTTTAGTAAACTGGATTTTTGAGTCAGTTTTAAGAATTAAGATCACTTTTCTCCATTCAAACGTGATTCGCGCAATGAGTAAAAAAATCTCCGTCTCAGTCTTTTTTTTTTCTTCAAAATTTTAAATCACCTTCAGTGAAACTGAAATTATTTTCCTCATCTCAACTATTCAGGTGAATTAACACCCACTATAACATTCAGCATCACCTTACTGGGGTCCAGCATAGACAACCTGCGCTCCAGCTGTAAGAAGCACAAAAGTAAAGTTCACCATATTGTTTAAAAGAAGCTAATCATGTCCCAGAATCTCGCTTTCCTCTGTTGAAAAACAATTCTTGAGTTTGCCTCTCAGTCCTTAGTACTGTTTAAAAGATGTAATCGTGTTTGTCACTCCACTTCTGAATGCAGGTCGGGTTAAAAGTGTTAATGAGCCTCAGCTGCCTACCATCTTCATGTCGCTCTTCAGTTTACTGAGGCCTGCTCTCTCGCTCTTGGTGGCGCCGGTGTTGCCTAGGTGATGGATGGAGATGGCAGGACTGACGCCGACGTCTGACTCCCTTACTGCGGACGAGAAAAGCAAACACACAGTCTTACATTTTACAGCTCCTGCACAGATTTTCATGTAGTATAGCCCAACGTTTCTGAGGTAGAACACATTAAATGTTTACGTTTATTGTTGATTTATAGCAGATCTCCCTTAATAAAAACTTCAAGAACTTAAAACCTCAAAAGAAGGAAAGATATAAAAATCATCAGCAGAAAGAAAGAAAGAAATAAAAATCATAAGCAGAAAGAAAGAAATAATCATCAGCAGGAAGAAAGACGAAAAGAAAAGAGAGAAAAACTAAAGAAACAATGATTGAAATGAATAAAAGTAGAATTAAAGGAAAAATTTTAAAAAACGCCAGAAAGAAAAGCTGAAATAAAAAAATGCAGAAAGAAACAAAGAGAAAAAAAACGGAAGAAAAGAAGTCAGAAACAACAAAATAAAAGCAGAAAGGAGATAAAGAAGAAATTAAGAAAGCAAAGAAAGAAAGGAAAGGAGGAAGGAAGAAAAAGAAAGAATGGAGGATGAAAAGAAAGAAAGAATGATACAAGGCAGGCAGGAAACAACAAAAACATTAGGAATCAAAGAAGAAAGTGAGATATGCTCTACGCAGGGGAAGAAGGTAGGGAAAGAAATCGCAACACAAGGAGGAAGGGAAGATGGACTCAACATTTAGACAAAAGAAAAAGGCAAAAAGTCTGGACCACTGATCTCAAATCCAGATCTCAGATTTTCCAGGTAGCCTGGCAACTAGATAACAGATAACATATATGTAGCCAGGCTGTGCAAATTATTCAAAACAGCAAGTTGTGGTAATGGAGGACTGACTGCTGCGCTGCACTCCGAACTCTTTCCCACTCAGGATGTGGTGCAGCAGGTTCTTCAGCTCAGACGGGCTGAGACTCATCAGGCTCTCTGTGGCTTCCTCCCCTGCTCAAACACACAAACACAAGTCCGGGATGTTCTTCCATCGTTTTCAATTCGACTCAGTTAGAACAAAGCTATCGAACCTGAGCAGCTGAGTGACTGAGCCAGTTCGGTAGCCATGACCTGAATAATGAGGCCGATTCGCAGCCGGAACATCTCGCTGAACAGAGACGGCTGAGTCCTGATGCTCATCGCCAGGTACACCATGATCTCCTAGGAGACGGGCAGAGAGGGGCGCCAGATTACAACAGGTAGGAGCGATTCACAGGAGGTCATGTGGGGTGGGGGAGACGCAGTGAGCCACCTGGGTGAGGATGGCCACGCTGATGTTGTTGTTGCTGGCCTCGTCGATGAGAGTGGCCAGCTGGTCTGGAGGGATGGGAGCCGTGATGGTCTTCTCTCTGGGCTCAGGAGGAAGACCCACGGTCAGGTGCTTCTGGTGCGCCAGCAAGTCAGAGCACGCCTAGACAATGTTGGGGAGATGGATTTGGAAACGTTTCTGCACTTCTAAAATGCATACGCTTAATAAGGTTTATAATCAATTTTCATGTAAAAGTTTCCCCAGACTCTTGTTTTCCACACTTCCAGGTTATATACTGTTTTCATATACAACATTACAACATACAAAAACCGGCTATGAAATTATGGCTGATAATTTGATAGCAGACAGCTTGGAACGGGCTGGATCTCGGAGGGGAGGGGAACTGGTACTAAGGGAGTAAGGAAAGACATAAGAAAATGAGGGCACAAAATAAGAAGGAAAGAGGAAGGGAAAACATCAGAAAGAAAAGGAGGAAGTTAAAAAGTTGCAGAAGAAAAACAAAATGCAGGCTTTGTACAGGTGTCACAAACTCAAATTTAAGGCTTTTTAAGGCCAGTATGGGTAGAATTTAAGACCTGCATCACAACAGAAATGCACAAAGGAAAATCGCAAATAAATAAATTGCATAGGTTGGCAACAAAGTGAGGCAATGGCTAAGGTGAACATCGTCCTGTCAACTGGTTTGCACTTACAAATGATGCATGTAAAAAAGCTACCCATTACAGGCGGGCTATTAAGGGTCAAGCTTGCTCGCTAGCAAGATTACAGTTAGCTGCTAATTAGCAGTAGCAGCCTGGCATTGAAAGAACACGGTAAAGATGTCTCCGTGAGACTTAAATTTTTGCATAACAGTAAAGTCCTTTGAGAAAAAAACTACATAGAATGAGATTAAATAGTCCTGCCACAACAAAACTAAGACCAGTGACTGACATATTTAAGGCTAACTTATTTATTTCAGATTCATTTAAGATAACGAATTGGTGCTAAAAATCAGGAGATAAACATTCTTTTATACTTTCAGTTTCTTTTTCCCGTATTATTCTAGAACCTGGAATTACTGAAGTCAAGTTCTGAACTTTTCCAGACTGCGTAGAAACTTGGGTTTGACTAATCTTCCTGAAGCTCCCAGGAATTGAGAGCAGCTTTTGCTGCAAGGATCCCTCACACGGCGACGCGACCGCTCCGTACCGAGTCGAGCTCCTCCACCTTCTTCTTCAGCATCCCAGAGATCATCCTGATGAGGCCCCAGTGTTTGAGGTCACCAGCCTTCTCATAAAGCTCGCTCAGTAGAGATCTGACTGTGAAGCCTTTGCCTTGCAGCTGGGTGTCCCACTCCATCCCCCTGAGAACACACACAAACAAGATGGTTACTGTGGACTGCAGCAGCAGAAGCAGTCCTGTTCGCCTGCGCTGATATGCATAGGTCAAAGTCTTACTTGTCTTTGAAGAGGATGTAAAGGATATCTGCCTGGTCCTGGAGGTTTTTTGTGTCCTTCAGAAGCTGCACCAGAGCGTCGTAGTCGACGGCTCCGCTTTCGTCTCTGGGGATGCCGCTCTCTGCTGTGACCGACAACGCCGAGCTCTGGAGAACGGACGGAGGGAGACGCGGTCAGAGTGAGGCTGGCATTTGATGCCGGCGAAGAAGAAGAGAAGAACAGGGAGAACAAGGAGAACAAGGAGAACCTGCGCTTCCTGCGGCTCAGAAGGGTCGGGGAGATTCAGGTTGAGTGACGGCTGACAGGAACGAAACAGCTTGCTCGGTAGGTACATGTTGACGTCTGGACGAAGAAGGAAAAAAAACGTCAGAGATCACATGGTTTATGCAGGTTTTACCAACTCAAATGTAAGACTTTTTATAACAATTTTAAGGCCATTATGAATAAAATTTAAGACATATCTCACAACAGATGTAAAAAAAGAAATGCAGGGAACCAAAACTGTTCCCTGCATTTTATAGGGAACAGTTTTGTTCCCTATAAACAAAACTGTTTGTTAGAAAGCTAACTAGCTATGATGGCGAGTTAGCAAACAAAATAAAAGTCAAAAAATAGTGCAGGAACCAGACCCAGAAATGGGGAAACAAATGTAAAAAATCAAAGAGAGTCTACTCTTGTCCTCTGCTCTCTAAGCTAACTAGCTAGAAGGTCATATGCTAGCTGCTGATGACTTGTATGTTTGTTTGCTTGCTAGCTAGCAAGCAAGTATTGCCAACTTATCCTATCTGCCTTTAGTCACAGAATGCAGTGAGTGAGGATGTCTGCGCACAAACTTTTGCCTGACAGAAAAGACCCACGAGAAAAAAAATCTACATAGAATAAGAGATTAAATAGTCTTTCCACACCAAAATTTAAGACCTGTGATTAACATGTTTGAGGCTAATTTACGTTTTCTTAAATTTCTTAAGGCCTTAGTTTAAGATAAATTATGTTTTAAGGATGCATGGACACCCTGATTGAGGATCATTATCTTCTGTGAGGTTAGAAACAGAACTCCTGTAACGGCTCACTGTGTACGTTCAGATCCTGAGCCTTGTTCATCAGAGAAACCATCTCTTTGGTCTTGGTGGCCACCGCCTTGAACCTGCCCAGGCCTCCTGCCTGACGCTTCGACTTCTTGGGGGAAGAGTGAGCCAACAGGTGGTCCAGATACTGGGCAAGGTCGTCCGCTTCTGGAGGAAGGGACAGCAAGGAGTAGCAGAAAAGGGCAAATACACAGCAGAAGGACAAACTAAAAAACTCACCTTTCTTTAAATAAACTTAAATAATTTAAAATAGCCTAAAAGATAGATTAAAAATCTATTTTTAGTTCGTATTTTTCATTAGCATGCAATTGTTAAAGAGAAATGTGATGCATTTAGGAGAAAATGCACCAAACCAGCTGTGCAAAAGTCATGCTCGCAAAATCAAAATGTTTTCACTCCAGCATAATTTGCTATTTTAATTCAAGAAGAAAGCAAACATTTTCCAAGTGAACTCAAGCTGCCATGCATCTTTTTTTTTTTTTTTTTTTTAATAAATGATGGATTCATGCAAACAAAATACAAACACAACATGCTGCCTCACCACAACCACCATCACTCTGGTGAAACTCTACACAGGATGAGGGTCAGTGTACAAATGATGTAGAAGACAGGGGTGATTAATGCAAGTCTGCAGGTGATTCAGGTTTATGAGGGCGCTCCAGGTAAATTATGTTAAAGATATGCTCAGAGAGGTTAGTTTAATCATCATTTACAATGACAGAGAATTAAATTTATTGTAATAATCGGAAACAAAAATAAAAATTATTCAGTACGATTCAGTTTGTTCATGGGCAAATGCTTGCAACAAGAGATAAATGAATTCTTTGTACCAACATTTGACACCATGAATGTATTTTTTGAGTGGATTCCACAAGAAATGGTAAAACGTATGAAAAAGCACGTAACCTATAGTGGTGCAAATGTATTATTATTAGCTGGTGTCACCATTCCTCTCCATCATCCAGACTTTATTCTTACCATCATCACAACGTAATTCATGCACGTATCCATCGCCGTCATCATCATCATCATCATCATATTGGTCGCCGTGCCGGCCCATGCTGCCAGAACCCTTACCGTCGAGGAAGCTGAGGTGAGCGCAGCAGGAAGTAGTCAGGAACTCCGACAGCTTTCCCGTCTGGGTTCTTATACACAGAGAAAGGAGACGGGAATGAATTGATTTATGGTGTTTACAGGTTTGTACACTTTTCCCACAGTAGAATACAAGAACTTTATAGGGTAAGTTCTCTAACTTTACCAGCAAAAAATACAAAAAAAACCCAACACAGTTTCAATTCACTATTGTATAGTAATTTATTACTGTTACTAATAATGTCCAGTTTTCTACATTAATGACCTTTCTGCTCAAATTAAATGCTAAACCTGTGGGAAATGTCACGGTCTGACAGTGTGGGGTTGTCCCGTCAAATCGTCAGTTACCGAAACCACACACAAAAAAATTCATACAGGCGCACATGGGTTCACTGCAACCTCACCAGAGCAAAAAAATTGTGGGGTCCAAATGACCCAGTGTCTTAAGACCGTAGGAGCGTTAAGCACAATATACAAATAAAGCTACAAAATAATCTCTAAAAAATGTTCTCGCTATGTTTTCTGTCATTTAGGAAATAGAACTAATTTTGATCATTCTCACTGACCTAAAACAAGAACAAAATTAGTCCAATTTAACTTCAGGCAGTGAGAGAAAAAATATGTATATAACTTCTTATATGAAAGGTATCACCTGAAAATAACATTTTCAAAATTTAAGTTTTTAATCAAAGGTTAACTTGCACTTTCTTACAAAACTGTAGAGTTTGACTATCAAGTACCTTCAAGGACTTCATACAGAAATCCATCACTTTCCAAACCTTGAAAAACCCAATTTAAATTGGACAATCATCAAACATAAATCTACCTTGCTCCTCCGTAATATCCGTCCTGTAGCTTCTTTAGCGTAGCTATGACTGCAGGGTCCAGGTCAGTGCGGTCTTCAGCTGCAGCAGAACAAAGCAAAACGGCCATCACAGAGGCAAAGCATGTACAGGTTTCACAGAAGGAACACGCAGTGGAGACTAACACCCACTCAGCATGGTCTGTGATATGGGGAAGGTGACAGTCGGTCGACCGGTTATCCTCCATCTGGATGCAAGGTAGGCAATCTCGTTCCTCAGCATCTCCACAATCATCTTGTTGTCCAGAGCCAAGTAGAACTGCTGGTGGTCGATAAACTGAGTTTGGTTTTAGCACAAAAAGAAAAAACATGGAGGATGAGAGGTTTTCAATGTGAAATCTTTTGGAATTTTAATCCAAGTATCTATTGTTTCTCATTACCTGAGGAGTGAAAGCAAAGATTGTGTTTCTAATGATGTAGAACTTGGAGGTTCCCAGGACTCCTATTCTTCTGTAGGGTCTCCCCGTCAGGCCGAGCCTTGGGTTACGGCCTGAAACGGACGAGGAGAATCAAGAAAGAAAGGGAAGGTGAGGAAAAAATTACATTTTGTGCCACCCAATGTCATGCAACAAGATTTGTTGTAAGCCATACATTCTAAGTTTGTGCTTAGGACTCTTATTTTGAAGTACAAAAAGAAGCAGTTCTTGGTAACAAAACCGCTCAACTGCTCTTTTTACATCGATTATTAGGAAACATTTTTGATAAAAAAAATTATTGAGGCACAAACAAGATATGAAGTTTCTGAGCACTGTGAGAACACCGGCTAAATGTTAGCCACTAACGTTTAAGTTAGCATCAGATTTGAAGCTTCCTACTGGCGCTAAGCTGCGCCAACAGTTTTATACATAAAGTCTGGACTTAGTTTACAATCTAAAACCTCTCAAACCTGAGCTGGATACTTATTTACTGAACTGAGATTGTTAAAAGCACAACTTGAGATTCACTAAATTTATTTTTGTTTGCGAAAAGACAATAAAGGAAAATTTTAATGATTTTCTGACAATAGTGCCACCTCAGAATGAGACAAACATCAAGCTAGATTATACGGACTGGTCAAAACTAGACCGAATTATTCTACATAGATTTTAGACTTTCCGCCTATATGAGAGACAGAAAAAGGATATTATTTTTGCTTCCACCGATTCTAAAGAATTCTTCTTGACACAAGAACAAGAGATGATGTGGAGCTTGTACCGAGTCTGGCATAGATGTGGCTCAGGACTCTGGAGGGCTGAACATGGATGGGATGGATATCCGCCACGGTCTCCACGTTTATACCGTTCTTCATCAGCAGCCCCTTAATCTCATCTGTCTCAGCCAAAATGGAAACTAAAGGAGAAAATCAGTTTGTTTAGGTAAAAACAATAAAATGACTGCAGGAATGAATTGGCCTTGGCTGTGAACTCACCCTGTACAACTACATCAGGCTTAGGGATCGTGGAGAACCGTCTGTTAAGGGGATCGATCTCTCCAGGGGCAAGAAAACCCTAAAAACACATAAAAACTGTTTATAGGGTTTCTGCAGGTTCCACCAATTCAAACTTAAGACTTTTTAAGACCTTTATGAATGGCATTTATTACCTATACCCCAAAAGAAATGTACAAACTTCATCCAACCAACTGGAGTTAAATTTACACTTCCCCAGCATGGACGCAAAAAAGCTAGTTAGCTAGCAAGGGTACGTTAGCAGTGAGTCACGGAATGCAATAAAGTCTGTGTGTGACTCAAATTTTTGCCTAACAGAAAAGTTCAGTGAGAAAAAAAAAAAAGAGAATAGGCCTAGTAAGACCAAATTTAATACCTATGATTAATGCTAACGTACATTTTTAAAATGTCATTTTAAGGCCTTAATTTCAGGCTACGAATTTAACGAGTTTTATGACTTTTTAAGGTTTATTGGACAAATACTTATGCATTAAATAGTTCGGATTTAGTTTTCAAAGAACTAATTTATTTAATGTTCAAGATTGTATGTTTTCTACATTCATTCTTTTATGTTTTGTAACCTTGTATAATGGAGGCGATGCCCAAAAACCTCCCAGTATTACTTCATTGACAACAAGCAGGATTTTACTGAACGTTTGGAGGCCTTTGGTATTGTCTGGATGAGCAACAGTAAGCAGCATCAGACAGTCCAAGGAAACCAATTACAAACAGTGAGAACAGGTTTCTCATGCTTGGTCACCTCAGAGAGGAGTTTTCCAAGGATGTACAACGATTGACCCCATTTTAGAGGACACTTCCCCATTGGGATCCTTTCTACTGAGTGAGGGTTCATGTACTCCTCTTCCACCTGTTTGAACATCCAAGCACATAGAGGGAGAGATTTACAATCACCTAAAATCAATTTTCACTCAAAGAAGTAAGTATGAAGCTAAGATTAGCTATAAAAGACACCCTAAAGGTTGAAATCCATCACCTTATCTGGAGGGACACTGTAGAGTTCTGGCAGCAGCCGGATCCCATCTTTCTGTTTGATCAGGATCGCCTCCAGCGCCTCCTGGTACTCCAGCACCTGTAACCAACATCAGCGGAAATATACAGAAAACACGTCTGCGTACCTCCATGTGCAAAAGAAAGCACAACATTGTTTCAATAATTTACCTATAAAAGGAATTATTTAATAAAAATGTGGTATAGAGGTGTAAAATTAGGCAAATACAAACCTAGATGAATGACATTTAATTTTTTACTGATATCTGACCAAAGTTTTACTCACAATAACGCTTACATGTTATAGTTTCAAGTATAATGGTTCAGCCTGTTAAAGTATGGAGGTTTTGTTAATGCAGTCATTTTTGTCATACATGCTATAATAGATTGGTGTAGTATTTAGGGTCAGGGTCCTATGAAAGGTACAGTGTCTGGGATGCACGGCCGATTGTCCCAGTGTCCTAATCGATGTATTTGATCAGTGGCACCCAAGACCTACAGATCATTCAAAGCAAACTTGGTCTTAAAAATATAATTGCACAATCAAGAATTAGTTTCCAACAAAAATAAACAAAAGTAAACATATGCTTCATGTTGGTCAGTGAGGCATAAATTACCTGCTCATTACTGTTGCTAAAAATGCCGTCGAGTATCAGATACGTCCAAAACAGAGGCCACTCGCACTCTATGTTTTCAAACAGCTTCAGCTCAGCGGACTCGTAATACAGCCGGTTTGGATCCTTTATGGAGAGAAACGCAGATCAAGACAAAGGTTTAGAAATTTAGGCTTCTGACCCCTAACAATAAAAAACTCTAAAAGTTAACTATAAGCTCTAGGGATTCAGAACGGTCAAGCACACAGTTAAAGCGGTTCAATTATACTGTCACATTTTAAGGCCTTAATTTTGGATAAATGATAGCTGGTGATCAATTTTTAAATTATGCCGTTTACCTAAAGGACTCCACTGGTTTCTTTTGAAAAAACAAAACAACAACAAAGTTTCACACGTCCAACCCTTTAGTCAGAGAAACTAAGATAATCTGAGACATGCATTCACTGCCATGGTGACTGAATCTTTTTGAATTCATTAGCATCCCGCAGTTTATTGCTGCCCGCAGCTACTTTCCACCCAAACAAAAGCCAACAAAAACATCATCACTGCGGATACAAAAGTCTCCCCGGCTTACATGATCACTACTATGATGAAATAAATAATTTATGATGAGATTTAAGAGAGAAAATAAACGGTCACATGCACATTAAAGCAAAAGTAACAGTTCAGATGGCTCCTTCTCAGATGTAACAAAAATAACGTTTTGTATGTGTGGGTTTTTTGTGCTCCTGTTTACCTCTCGGGGAGTTCTGTGGCCGTCTCTGAGAAACCTGCAGCAGCCGTATCGACCCTGAACATAGAGAGCAGAAGCTGATTAAGACAAGTCCTATTAAAAAAGGACAAGAATAGGCATTTAATGAAAGCTATAGAAAGTATCAGAGCTGGAAAAAAATAAGTATCTCTGGTAGATTGCAGGAACACAATGCAACTGTTTCAGTGTTTCACCTACTCACATTTAAGACTTTAAGACATTTTTATGAATGGATAAATTTGCATTTACCCAAAAAAGCTAATCAGCTAGCTATCAGTGAATTAATGGTAGCCTCAAGAGTCTTGAGTCACAGAACGCAATGAAGATGTCTGAGAGCGACTCAAATTTTTTGCCTGACAGAAAAGCCTTGGAAGGGACAAAAAAGAATATACGAGATTAAATAATCCTATTAGGACAAAATTTCAAACCTGTGGTTAATATATATTCACCTTCCTAAAATAATGGCCCAAGTCATTTTTTGGCAAAAAAGAGAGAATATATCACCTTGCCTAAATCATCTTTTGGTAAAAAAAAAACAAAAAAACAACTTAGGTGATCATTTTAGGAAGGTGACATTATTAAAGGCCAATTTGCATTTTAAAATAAATCTAAGACATTTTAAGACCTTCATTTTTTATAATTGAACTGAAGACTTTTTAAGGGTGCACAGAGACTGTGTTTACTCTCAATGGTAAAAAAAAAAAACCCTAAAAGAAATTTGCATGTATATTACTTTATACTATTTATAATCAGAAACTATAATGGAAACATGGAGATAAGCAAACATCTCCAAAATTTTGCAGTTCTTCAATTAAGGAAAAACAACAAAAGCCTAGAACAAACCTCAACTCCTAATCTTGGTTTCTACCATACAGCCACGCAGTAGGAGAGAGGCTACCTGCAGTTTAGAGATGATCTCCTCCTTCGTCATGTTCACTATGTTCATGTCCTCCACAGCGAAGGCGGGGTAGGTGATGATGGCCAGGACTCCAGCGTCTACCTCTTTAGAGATGGATGCTCTGGGTAACATTGACGTCAGAATAGACTGAAAATGAAACACAGAGAGAATGTTTGAGTTAAGCAAGGATATTATTACTTTTTATAACATGGTGTGTGTGTGGGTGTGTGTGTGTGTGTACCTGACAGTGCTGTATGTCATCGGCCAGAGCATGGACCACAGATCCAGGCCCTCCTTTTGCTCCAAACAGGTTCAGTTCATCCAGAGCCTCCAAAGCTGCCTGTAGGTCAAGCAGCAACATTAGCAAATAAAAGATTTACTGAATACTCTGATAAGCACCTTTCAATCGTTAAAAACAAGAAAGAAATGTGGAAATCCACATGGTAGGCAACAGGCAATTCAAGATATACACCCAATGTCAACTTTTAAGCACGGTGGTGGAGGGATGAAAATGTGGGCTTGTTGCTTAGATCTGAGCACCTTCCTATCAATAAACAGACAAAATGTCCTCTTGTTACTAAAGGAATCAAAAGCCATCAATCTGAAAGCTTTGGGATTTTTTTACTGCTGTAGTTTCAAGGACAACAAATGGTCCCATGTCATCCAATTAAAGGGGCAGCACTGTCTTTTCCAGTGACAAAAGAGTTATTTTATAGCACAATCAAGGAACTATGTTAACTTCAGTTGTTACAAAAATTTTATATATATCAAATATGACTAAAGAAATTTTACTTAATAATTTAACTGACTGAAATTGGGCCTCTGTTGCTTTAAAAACTCCTGCTCTGAAACTCCGTCTTCAGGAAGTCGTCACAACATGGCTCCTCTTTTAACCTTTTAACCACATTTTTACCAGCATTTCACTGAGAAGTGGCTCATGTAATGAACTCAGCAGATGCACGGTTCCACAAAGTGTTTACTCATTTCTGCTGGCTAGTCTGAAGGAGCTCAATAGGGGAGTCATAGAGGGTTCGGTGCTCTGAGAGGCGAAAGCTTTGAAACTGCATCTAGGAGGAGGAGCTTTGACTTGTAGGCGGAGCTAGGGAGATTAAAGGATTTCTCAAACATTTCTGAAAGAGCCAACAACACTCCAGGGATGTTTTTGATGGGAGAGTAACATTATAACATGATTTAAAGCTGAAAAAGAAGTCTGTGTTTCACAATACTGCCCCTTTAAATTAAACTCTGTGCAGTGGGGACTTTGTGTGCTGTGTTATTTCTGTGTAGGTGGCTATTCTCAAATGACCGCAGAGAACCTGATACCTCCTGTTTAGTGCCACCCAAGGACAGCATTGGAGTCAGACGGCTGAGTGCTTGAGTGTGAAGCTAAATCTTCAAAATGATCATGTTTAGAATGAAGCTTAGGGCTTTCTTTAATATAACCTCCCCATCATCTAGCACAGCTGTGATCTTTAAGCTCTTCTTCTCTTTTCATTCTCTCCAACAAATATCAGCTCATGCTGCTCAACTTCAAATGTCAAAACAAAGCCGCTGCATCTGATCCGGAGTCAGTTCAGAGCGACCGGGTCAGCTAAATGTCAGCGTAAAGGCCGCTGGAGTGACTGTGCAAGATATTCACGGGCACACCTGTTCTGGTTTTAGCTCCGGTTCAGGCCTCCGTTAGGACGTTTACTGTTATTCCTGTGACTCTGTAAAACGGGAGCTAACCTTAGCCGTGCCTATGGAGCTGGCATTGATCTCTGTGATGCCCTGGTTGGTCTTGTCTCCTCTCTCCCACATCCCATAATCCTGCAGGAGGCCAGACAAGGAGGAGACACTCAGAGCAGTTCCAGAACGTAAAGGTGAGGTGAGCCAGGTGGATGAACGGACACTTACAGCCACTTTGTAAGCTGCCTCGATGTAGAACATGAGATTCTGAACGACATCCACTTCGTCTTGGGTGTAGATGATATGGAGACCTAGAGCAGAGAAACAAAGACTCTAGATCCAAGCGCATTCGGACGTTGGGGCTAAACGGACAGGAGGTTCTTTGCTGCACCTGACGCAGTCATCTGAGCGAGGAAGAGCAGGAACAGAGAGGTGGCGTCCACCTGCAGGTGGCCCCACTGGTCGTCGCCGACGACGGTGGCGCAGGTCCTGGTGTTGTACTTGGCGTGGAGCGAGTCTTTGGTGCTCCGGCTGTATTTAAACTTCTCCACTTTGTCCAGCTGTGGGAGGAAAACAAAGACGATGAATAACAGAGTATTTTTGAAATACCATATTTTCATGACTATCAGTCTCAATTTTTTTTTATAGTTTGGCCTTTTCTGTTCTGCAACTTAGGGTATTTTCACATGCGATAGTCTGGTGGACTCGGTTCGATTGATTTGTTCCATTTTCATCTGGAGTGCTTCTCTTGCGACTTATACTCAGGAAAATACAGTAATTTGACTTTCCTAGCAATTCAACTGTGAAATCCTTTTGTAGGTAAGCAATAAGTGTACCAATGATCTTACCTGCCTCATTATACACTGGAGAACACCTCTCATCAGCTTCACCACGCTCTACGGGTAAAGAGGGTGACATGTCAAAGGTTTTAACATATTGCAGCCTAAATGAAGATGTTGAGTCCGTCCACACAGTCACCTGTTCCAGCTCGTAGGCCTTGGCCTTGTCTTCGTCTCTGTCTGCATTCTTCCTGTAGGCCAGGCTGAGGGCCCACACGGACGCAATGCTGTACACATTGTCTCTGACCCAGGCGTCCGGCTGGTGGGTGCTGCCTGGCAGAAGACCCGTCACCGGATCCTGTCAATACACAACAACGATGCTTAGCAACAGGGATGGAAGGCATGGTGAAAGCAATAACAAAATATTTGGGATGAAAACGAGTGTTAATCCCAACCCATCGTAATTTTTCTTTTTTATGTACTGAAGAGACAATGCATAATGTCTTACTAAAATATTTACATCCGGACATTTCAGTGTGTTTTAATCTGATTTTATAACACAGAAGGACAGAAAGTAGTGCACCTCTGTTAGGTGGAAGGACAATACACTGGTTTACAATCTTTACAATTACATTGATGCTTATGGTGGTTAAATATTACAACAGTATTTTAGGCTCACAACATTGAGTCTGGACTACAGCTTTTTGTTGAATATGGACTCTTCAACATCAGCTTCAAACTATCGCCTTTTGGAGTTTACCAACATAATCATTGATTCTGGCACTGCAGCACATCATTAAAGTGAGAAATTTGAGAAATAACAGAATATTAGTGCACAACACATGATATTTCCCATCCAGATCCAGATAATATTGCAGTTGCTTGGTGTCTTAATATTGAGAAACCCCATAGCTTAAACAGATTAATTTAATAAAATGTATTAAAAATTGTAAATTTCCGTTCTGTACAGTCTGATCTTTATGAACGAGAAACGTTTACTTTTATTATTATTATTAAATGTGATAAAGGCCAGACCTTTCACTTATTTCCTATGATTAAGTTTGAATTAGTCTGCAATAAGTTTAGGAATTATAAGAAATCTGATTCTGACCGGGAGCAGCTGATTGTTCTTTTTCTAGATCATCTTTCGTAGTCATAAATTTAAGAAATGAATCGTGCTTCTAGCTCATAACATCTGTAAGGTTTGAAAATGCATAACTGAAATAAAATGTCGGACAATTTGTGATTTATGACGATTTACCCGGCAACACGCACGTCAAAAATTCTACGACAGCAACAAAAAGTCTAAAACTATGTTTCCCATAAAGCCCCGTCACCCTCCTGCTGGATCAGGGTTTGTGTCCAAATATGCAGCTGCTTGTTCGGCTTTTCTCATGTCGCTGCTTTACAGCTCTTTAGCTCACAGTGCCAGTCGGCTCTTTCAGCACCAAGGCAGCTTTTGTTTCCAGCAAAGAAGAACCGTTCCACAGCGTGGCTACGGGCCAGGTGGAACAGAAGTGCTGCAGTAGAAGTCAAAATGCTGAGGAGTTTTAAGGAAATCTAAGCAGCTGACTCATAAAAACTGAGATGCAGAGCAACGTGACTGGACCACCAGAGAGTTTTCAATTGTAACAAGATGAGATAATGGAGGACTGTTGGCTAAGTGCTCTATTTGAGCAGTGAAGTGGACACAGCCACAAGAACTGACCGTGTTCACATTCAGATATTGACCTCACATTCAGTTCCTCCCGTTTCAGAGAAAACAGACCCGAGAGTGATTCAGATGAAACATTTTTGCACGGTCCTGAAGGAGTCAAAAGAACCGCATCATCTATTAAAAGCAAAGATGAGCTCCTGAGGATCCCAAACAGGACGCTCCCCTCTTCACGACTAGCTGTGTTCAGAACTAAACTACCAAAACAAAGTTAAAATTGACAGTAAGGAAACACCTCTGTGAGTTTTTGAAGTTTCATCGTATTAAAGCTTAGAGTTTTAATAGGAGAAATCATACATACGTCCTAATTAATGAGGCAGCAATCGGTCGGCCACTGATCAAAACTTGCCCAGTTGCAAGATCAGCTCTTTTTAAATAAATAAAAAAGGGTGAAAAAACAAAAAATTGAAGACATTTTCTCCATCAGAACTGAAAACTTTTTTTCATTCTGTAGATGGCAATACATGTGTTATCGGCCATAACTAGGGATGCATACATACATGTATATATATATAAATATTTTATACATAAAATATATTTATATATTAAATTATAAAATTTAATATCAGCCAATGTCCGATATTAAATTTTACAGCTAATATTGGTCGATACCATGCAGATAATATTGTGCATTCCTAGTCATGACAGAAGTACTAATATCAGATATCGGTATCAGCCCAAATTTTCATATCAGTTCATCCCTAAACTCATATATTACCATTTTGAGGAACCAGCAAAACATTTTTTTTTTGTTTGTTTTATAGGCCACATTTGTCATGCTTAATCGTTCAGCTAAAACCAAAATGAGCTTTGTATGTTTTATAATACACAGAAAGTAATTCTAATCAGACTCAGCAAATACGGCCTCAAAGAAATACAGTAATTGGTACAAAGCGGTTGCAAATTTTAGCCAAACACAGTTAACAAACAACATAATTTAAAAGAAGATTCTTGCAGTAAGGCGTTTGTAATTTGGAAGGTACCACAAACTTTACAGATGTATTTATTTATTCTTTATTTCACAAAATCCATGGGATTAAAAGCAAGATTATGTGCAAACCAAAATATCTTTTCAGGAAGTAATTTCTGTAGTGCAGGTTCACATAAAAACATTTACTGCATGTTTCTGACAAGACTTTAGTTCCTCTAGTGCAAACACGCAAAAAAACAAACATTTAAATATGTCAGAGCAACACAGACTTGCGAAATATAACCTTCCCTCACCCTGTGCATGCTTTACCTCTAACTCTTTTTAGCTTCCGTGTCTAAACGTGTTGGCTTAACTCTTAAAGTCGTCAAAGTTATGGAGAACCCCTTTAGCCACTCACTTGGTGCCGCAGGATAGTTTCCTGCACTATCCGGGCATAGTTGTCCAATTTAACGCCAGAGTTGCTCCTGCTTCTCATGCTGACAAGTGAAGGTCTCACTTCTTCTGGGGCGGGTACACACAGTTCGCGACAAAAATTGTCTTAGGTTCTCGACAGAGAGGTCATTTTCTGCTGCGCTGTGTTGAATTACTAACAGCCGGAAAGAAGGACAACTAAGCTGCAACCTGGCTGCAGTAAACACAGTTCAGCAGCTGGAGGTAGCGAGAAAGAGGAGGTGAAACAAGAATCCGAACTGAGAGCGCAACCGGAAGCAACTTCTCCCACCTTCAAAGTAAAAGCATCCTTCACAGGAAGTGAGAATAGACCAAAATGCCAATGTGTGATTTAAGTTTTAACAATACTAAATTATCCCAGCATAAATGCCAATCCTCACTGTGCTCTAAATGGGATATTCCAACAGGATGATAAGACCTGGAAATATTTAAACCAAACAACATTTCAGAAAGAGAGATGACCACATAAGTTGCATTCAATAACCAGGCTAAAATTAGGACATAAACTTGAAAACTAATTAACTTTTTAAAATGAAAAATACAATTTAAAGACTGCAGAATAGTTGGGGTTTTTTTTTACAAACAAATTTGAAAATCTAAAACAAAAAGGGTTGATAAAAAAAATAAGTTAACAACCAAACAACAAAAAAAGCTCACAGTGCTTTAAGTTTTATTTTTAATGCACATTATTTGTTCAATAAATCTCTTTATTTATTGAGATAAATAAAGCGTCTAATATAAGCGCTTAAAAGTAAAAAGACTACAATCAATCCCAGAATGCATCATCGTCTACGTTCGTTCCTGCTTGGAAGCCTTCCGGCTTGAGAGCGTTCCTCTCTCTTTCCAGTGCAAATGAAAGCGAACGTGAATGCTTTAAAAAAAAAACTACATTAAGTCTATCTAACTTACAAATTGAATTATATCTTAATTTAATTTCGATATTTTTCTCTTTTTTTTGTACTTGTTTCACAACAGCGGCTATTTCGCCCGGGTGAGGGGGAATGTTGACGGTGTAACACCGGACCAGAGACAAGAGAGTCTTTTAGCTAACTGTTCGCTTTTAAACAGTTTTAAACAGATTAGTTTAACATAATTTAGCGCAACTCCAATGAGTGCCAGAGAGCACAGTGATGAAAGCAGCAAACGGAGAGTGGCGTACGTCTACAGCCCGGAGTACATCGAGACTTGTGACACTTTATCCAAAGTCCCAAACAGGGTGAGGAGATGGATTCACACAGAAATGGATTCAAATAGCGTTAGCTTCTGTTTGATTTAAATTCACACTGTTTTCTATGGCCAGGCGAGTATGGTCCACTCCCTGATAGAAGCTTATGGGCTGCTTCCGCACATGAGGTGAGTTGTTTAGAGTTACTCTTTAAAACTTTACAGGTCGACAAAAAATATGCTGACTTACAAAAAATCATATTTGGGAACCATTTGAGTGTTTGAACTTATTTGTTTATAATATACTGTGGCAAATTAAATCAAAATGTGTCATTTTAATGGTTTGAAAGCATCACCTCCCCACCCAAAAAAGAAAGAAAAACCTGAGTTGGAATTGCTGCTGTTTCTACTAATTTACATGATGACCAAACCATTAAGCTTTGTTTCAAAATATGTTGATGCAGATATACTCTAAGGTTATATGCATGTCTCCTCTATGTAATTTTCCTAAACCTATAAAGTAATTTTTTTTGCATGTTGACAGTGTAATGCATATTTAGTGGATATCTGCAAAGCCTATTTAGCACAGTTGGTTACGTCCATTAGGACCCCCAGTTTAGCCCTTCATGTTGTTTTTCTGTTTGTTTTTTTTCTCTTTCCTCCAGGGTTGTGAAACCTCGAGTTGCCACAATGGAAGAGATGGCCATGTTCCACACAGACTCCTACCTGGAGCATCTGCACAAGATCAGCCAGGACGGAGACAACGATGACCCCCAGTCCGCCGACTACGGCCTGGGTGGGGAATACGCAAACTAGAGTTTAAAGTTATAATTTATTCTTAGCTGGTAAACAGGACCCCAGAAAAAAATCTGTTTCACACTTTGACCATTTGAGAGATTCTGTATGTGTTGGTATTTTAAATTAGTTTTAAGTTCTGTGTATCCAGCACATGCAGAAGTTACAGTTTGGAGATGAGAAAGAAGGGTACAAACATGTCCTTGACCACCAGGGGGCAGTATGACACTGCCTTTAATAAAAGTTGTATCTGCTGAGATTTCCATTTCTAACTTTCGACTGATCCTGAGGTTAACCCGTCTTGTTTTTGTTTCTTCGTCTCATTCTCTGTATTTATCTGTCGCTCTCCTTCACTCTCATCCTCCCTCTGCTCTGTTCTCTTCCCACTGGAACTTCCTCCTTTTGTGTCGAATGTGACCCCCCCAGTTCATCCGTCCAGTGTGTTGAGTTAAAAAGTTTGCCATTAGACACAGGATTGTTTCGGAGGTGTGAAAGCGCACATGCGCAGAACGCACGACTGGCGGAAAGCTATGACGGATACCAACTGAAGCTGGACAGGTTCATCTGTGCTACTTAATCTGTCCAGTTTAAATCAATTTCTAATAAGGAACACCTGCGTTACCTGAGAACTTTGTTCATGGGAGACGACGTACTGGCAAGGTGGAAGCTAAGGGTCTACAGCTCTTTCGACATTCTTAAAGTAACAGCGCCATACAGTGGCCTGGGATGACAACTGCAGGTGACTCCAGGTGTTACCGCGGTGCTGTTGATTGGAAACTTTCTCACCAATCTGAAAATCCCGGCAGTTTCCAGGCAGCGGTCTCGTGTAAACATAGTACAAGTGTTAACTTTGTGTATCTTTGTGGGGTTTTTTTTGTGTGTCACATTACGCTCTTTTGTCTATTCTCCTTACCTCATGTCTCTTTCTATACCCAGGCTATGACTGTCCTGTGGTGGAGGGCATATTTGACTATGCTGCAGCAGTAGGGGGCGCTACTCTGACGGCAGCCGAGTGTCTGCTGGAGCAAAACTGCGATGTGGCCATTAACTGGGCGGGAGGTTGGCACCATGCTAAAAAGTAAGCTCCACATATAATCAACAAGTTTAAAACGCACGATGTTGGTTACGACAGAAAAGGGGCTTGACGAACTGAGTTTATTCTAATTTAATAGCTTACCTTTCTCTACTGTGTTTCTTTGGTCTTCAGGAAAGTGAAGGAAGTAGTAAAACACCATTTTTTTTAATTTTTTTTTTTTTACCAACATTTGTTGTTTGTAAAAAATTAAAATCAATTAACCATTTTTCTTTCAGTTCACTTTTTTTCTTTTTTACCATTTTGTGTTTATTTGTCAAGTAAAATTCCAATTAAATACATAGAAATGTGTCAATGTGATGTGACAAAATGTTGGAAAGCATTAGCTAGATTACTTTCTTCAACCTTAATAATAATTATATATACCGTATAGATATAGATATATATTTGATTTGGTGTTCATAAGACTGTCATGACACTGTCATAAACATGACATAACATCTGTCATGAACTTGAAGGAGTCTTTTTGAACGTTTATGACTGTTGTCATGATGTGTCGTTTGGTAAATAATGACACTTTTAATGCAAAGTTGATTTAAAAGTTGCCTTAAAACTCTGTTTAAAGTGCCATATTTGCATTAAAGTGTCATTGTTTACCAAATAATGCAAAGTTGACACTTTTAATGGATTTTCAGTCATAAATATTCATGAAGACTCCTTCATGTTCATGACAGCATCATGTCAGTCTTATGAACACTCATTTAAATAAAGTGTTACCTTTTTTATTTACTAAAAAAAAATATACAAAAAACATTTTTAGCTTTATTATTATTATTTTTTTTATCTATGTAAAGAAAAAAGTCCTGATTCTTTCTGTTCTGTTTTCCAGGGATGAGGCTTCGGGGTTCTGCTACGTGAACGATGCTGTGCTGGGGATCCTCAAGCTGAGGGAGAAATATGAGCGGGTGCTGTACGTGGACGTTGACCTGCATCATGGCGACGGTACGGGCAACGCACACAGAGATGGAGAGCAGCTCTTTGTCCTCCTTAAGATGGGTTTTATTTCTGCATTACATTGCCTCTTTCTAACTATTAAAAAGTTTCAAGTTCTATGTAAAGATTACGAATGTTGAACACGTTTTTACTGGCGGATTATGAACTTTGTTTTTACTCTGTGGCACAGGTGTGGAGGAGGCCTTTAGTTTCACATCCAAGGTTATGACGGTTTCTCTGCACAAGTTTTCTCCTGGATTTTTTCCCGGTCAGTGACTCAAGGTGTTTGGTTTTTATTTCTTTAAAAAGAAGCTCCCCAAGGTTCCTATAACCATTAAAAGTCTGGAAGGAGCTTATATTGGTTTCCAGTTTTGGATAAGTGTGGAAGAAAGGAAGCTGTTTGGAACACTTTCTGCTTTCTCAAGTTTTTTTTTCTATTTTCTAAAGACCTAATCTCTTTGTTTTGCAATTTAGCACACTGATTTTCACATTTTACTCATCAGACTTCAGTTTTTAGTCACTAAAAGACTTCACTAGATGTTTGGACTGGATTCAGTTTAAACTTGACATGTGGTTTTTGAACTAGATCTGTTCAGTACAGGAAAGTCTAATTTTGAAAAGAAAGTGTGTAGGAACGCTGATCCTTGTACGATCATCTTCATTCTGAGTCCTTAAAAATAAGGGCGTCCATTTTTAGGCACTGGTGACGTCTGTGACACGGGGCTCGGAAAAGGCCGTTGGTACGCTGTGAACATCCCACTGGAGGACGGCATCCAGGACGACAGATACTTCCAGGTTTTTGCCAAGTAAATAAACTCGCTCACACTTAGAGAGGAAGGCAAAAGCTTTGATTTGAAACCTTTTAGGCTTTAGTCCTTGATAGAAGAACAAGCAAAGGCAAGTTTAGAGTTTTTATCGAGTACATTTAACAACCTTTTCTCTCAGTATTATTCTAATGTTCCACAGAAATCTGTAAGCCTTCAATTTAAATTTGCTTCTTGGCTTTCCTTCAACTTTTCTTTTAGAAGTTCTAAAACCCACATTAGAGAAACAGCTTACTGCCACTCCTGATAAAGATGTTTAAAAAGCTGTCAAGTCAATTCGGCTTTTACTTCAGTAGCGCCACCGATTTTGGTCGAAGCAATTCTTTCCTAATGTGCCCTGAATAAATGCAGGCAAATAAAAGTGTGAATTTTGTTTAATTTAAAGCTTTTTACGTCTCCTTTAATGGGGAAGGCAGTCACTGTATTGAGCAAGACCACTTTAAATACTTCGTCTTCGTGAATCTGGGAAATACAAAGAAATTAAGAGTGCTGAGATTTTTTTATAGAACTACACTGAATTGTCTCAAACCACCATAAGCTGGCAGGTCAATCAATCGATCGATCAGATATGTTGATTAGTTGCCACTACTCAAAAGCAGCTGGGTTTTTAGCCTTGATTTGAGGGAGCTCAGTGTTTCAACCATTTTGCAGTTTTCTGAAAGTTTATTCCAGATTTGTGGTGCATAGAAGCTGAATGCTGCTTCTCCATGTTTGGTTCTGGTTCTGGGGATGCAGAGCAGAACCAGAACCAGAACCAGAAGACCTGAGAGACTTGAGAGGTCTGGAAGGTTGATACAATAGCAGCAGATCTTTATTGTATTTTGGCGCCACTCGGTGATTCATAACCTCCAGTTTTTACCCGAGTGATGTGTTCCGATAACCGCTAAAGGCTTTTGGTGTCAAATTGTAAATATTTGGGTTAGTTGACATCTGAATTGATGTCACTGGATGGGGTATTTACTGAAATGCATGACGGGAGACGTTTCCGCTTGCTCTGCAGCGTGATGCAGGAGGTGCGGTCGCAGTTCAACCCGGAGGCCGTACTGATGCAGCTGGGCGCCGACACCATGGCGGGCGATCCCATGTGCTCCTTCAACATGACCCCTGTAGGGGTGGCCAAATGTCTGCTGCACGTCCTGCAGTGGCAGCTACCTACCCTGCTGCTGGGAGGAGGTACTCTCTCTCTGTGTATGTGTGTTTATGTGCGTGTTATTCTGGCCGGCCATGTGTTTTTGAACGTCCTCCAGACGTAAACGTACCTGTGACTTCATAAAGATCCAGAATGCAGGCCGTATTCTTCGCGTGCGTTTGAATTTTCCTCACACACGGCGCCCTGTTTCAGACTCCTCAGCCCCTCGGCCAGATGATAGCGACTAATTATGCGACACAATGAAGCCATTTTACTCCACTACAATCCGACCTCTCTTCCTCTCTCCCCCTCTCCCTCCTTGTCCTACATACTTTCTCTCTGCGCTGTATCCTCCTCTCCCGCTCGCTTCTTGTCATCCTCCTGATTTCCCTCGAATCCGCCCTCTTCATCATCGCTCCTTCATTGTTGTCTGTGTGGGGAAGAAGGGTAATAAGCTTTTGACCTACTGTCCTAGTAGTATTCGGATCCACCAAATTAAGCTGTCAAGATATGGCAAACTTAAAATTGTTACTGTACTCATCCTTGAACTCATTGCGCCCCACTGTTTTTGTCTCCAGGCGGTTACAACCTGGCCAACACGGCCCGCTGTTGGACGTTCCTGACCGCGACGGTCCTGGGAAAGACGCTGTCCTCAGAAATACCCGACCACGAGGTACGACAAACGGACCCCCGCGGTCTGTCTCGTACCGCCGCAGTTACTCGCATTTACATATTCCCACACGAGCACAAATGTTCTCATTCATCGTACCCTCTCACACACACATACACACTTGTTAAGAACTGTCCTGCTGAGTCACTCGTCTAATCAAAGATGGCTGTTAACTCAATAAAGGGGGTTTGTGTCCAGGTGAGTCAGACGGCCAGGGGGTGCTGACAGTTAAACACAGCCTTCTCTCAAGCTAACTTGTGAGGCAGAAAGGTCACTGACTGACTGTTGGGACACTTTAAAGGAGAAATCCATGGTCTTATTTGCAATAAATGGGGAAAAAAAGACATTTATGACACAATAAAATATAGTGTACAAACATCGTTGAAAAGTCTTACATTCATTTATCTAAAATTAAGGCCTTAAAATTGCTTACCTTCATTAAGGAAATGCAAGGTGGCCTTAAATACATCAATCACGGCTGTATTTAATCTTACATAGTCTATGTAAGCTTTTTTGCTGGACTTTTCTATCAGGCAAAAGTTTGAGTTGTCTGCAGACATCTTCACTCACTGCGTTCTGTGACTCAAACCCATTAAAACTACCAGTAACAAGCTGCTATACTTGTCAGCAAGCAAGCAAACAATCCTTTAACAGCTGGTATTTGGTATCAAATTGTACATAATTGAGATAGTTGACATTTAAATTGATGTCAACTATGCTAGCTGCTAATGACCCACATGCTTATTAGCAGCTAGCTAGCTTGTAATCAAACAATACTTTAACCACTAGCATGTGGTTCATTAGCAACTAACATATGGCTTATTAGCAGCTAGAATATGGCTATGTAATAACCTAGCTAGAAAGTAAACAAACCATTTGCAGCTGGCATGTGGCTCTCTAGCTAGCTAGTTAGATGGAAAGCAAATAGGCAGCCCATTAGCAGTTAGCATATGGCTCAGTAATATCTAGCTAGCTAGAGAGCCTGTTTTCTTTCTAGCTAGTGACCTAGCTAGAAAGAAAACAAACCATTAGTAACTAGCATATGGCTCTCCATGCAGTTAGCTAAATAGCTAGCTAGCGCTGTATAACATAGTGCATGTGAGAAGCAAACAGTTGCTACCAAGAGCCACAAAAACACCCCAGGAACTTCACAGTTTTGGTCCCCGACATTTCTTTTGTACATCTCCATGGTGGCATAGGTGTTAAATTTGATTAATAATTGTCTTTGGTAAAACCCTCAATGCTCACTAGAGCTTAAAGTGTTCCACATAAATATTTAAACTGGAACCTAATCTGAGTGACTAACAAAAGCATCCACTTAAACTAAATGTTTAAAACGTGCAAAATTACAGATTGTGGATCTAAAATGTAGGTAATCACAGAATCTAAATATAACTATGGGAAGGAAGGAAGGTACAGTGGCTTTTAATCGTATACAGACCTCCCTCAAGAGTCACATTAGACTTTGTTTAATGTCTAATGTTTTAATGTATCATTTAAACAAGCAGATTTATTTGGGGGGAGAAAAAGAAAATAATATCAGATTACTGTATAAACTTTCCTCTAGCACATAAAGATTATATGTTACATTAGGCTCTGCTCCCTGTGATCTGAAGAATAGATGTGGTGTTAGGGGTTTATAGTTTTGTAATGGTGAAACCAGGTTTACTCGTCTTGAAATATGCTCATGAGATCATTGAGATAAGATCTATTGGAGAAAGTCAAACCTCCTTTTTTTTCTATTTTTATTTTAGCAAACGATGCTAAAAGTAGAAAGATGACTCATCTGAAGGCATCAGACTTTATATTTCAGCTTGTAGCGATTCTAGGCCTTTTTCCTAATTAGTGGAGAAATGTTCTAAGGATTTTCTTCACATTGTGAAACCTCAGAGATCATTCTGGACATTTTAGTTCATGAGGTCAATGATTTATAATCCTTGTTGCTTTGTTTAAATGTAAAACCTTTACGTAAGAAAGACTCTCTTTTGACTAATTTAGCTATTTTGATTTTAATTTTCCTAACAGCTCAGTAGATTCCCTTAAACAAAAAAACATTCAACCCTCCTTAAATCACTTTTTGTGTATTTCTCATAAGTCACAGTGATATCAAGTATTCAAAATGGTTTAAGTGGTTAAAATGGAAGTTGTTTTACAGATTCATACAGAAGAGAATAGTAATCTGGAAAGTCTTGCAGCACTTTCGTGGCAGTAGACGAGGCGTAGTAACTAAACCGACATGTGATGGCTAAGCATTGACTGCCTTGTACAGCTCTTGGTTTTTGTTTGTTTGCTTGCTTTCTTTTCAGTTCTTGATGCAGAACAATAGGTGATCCTTGTAAGAAGGAACAAGATCTTTTCCCCAACCACAGGATGTGCCATTTGACAAGGTCATTTAGAGAATGAGCGCAAATCTCAGCATCCATTAGGGTTAAAGAACTTGGTGGCAGCTGGAACATATTATTCAGTGCAGTACACTTCCAGTGGGTGGATCAAGCCTATTTGCTTAGTTAGAACCAGCTGGTGGTTTTTCTTTTTGACACCAATCTTAGTGATCGGTTTTAGTTTCTTTCTTTTTTTTTTTCTTCTTTTCTGCCAGAGAAGGTGTTGATTATTTCAAACCAACATTATGTCCTGCACAATGGCTTCTGAGTGAAAAAGTCCAAGCAAAATTCGGCTGAGATCGTATGTTACACCAAAATAATCTTTACCGTTGTGGTTCTAGAAAGAGTTCAGAAAAAATAATGGAAGTCAATGGAAAGTCCTTATGAAGATAAAAAGATGCAATGTGTGTGTATCTGTGTAATTGGACCAAGATGAGGGTAGCTCTTGTTTCTCCTCGTCTCCGTTCAGTGGTCTTAAATACCCTTTGACCTCATTAAGGGGCACTCGTGGAAAACAAAGCAGCTATCAGTGCGGACAGCTGCTGCAGAAGAAGAACCCAAGGAGGCTTGACACACTTGAGTCAAAAAACAGAGGGGCGTCTTAGCTTCATACTAACTGTGTTTTTAGTGTACAGATGTGGATTTTTTATTTATTTATTTATTTTTTTGCAACATTGCAGCTCTTTAACTCTGCACAGAAGTGTGTGTGCCCGTGTTTTTTTGTGGCCGATAAGCGGGGCATTTATCCATGATGGCCAAGCAAAGCTGAAGTCCCAGCGACATGGGGGAACAAAACCTACCTTTGTACCCTCCTGCCCTACTGTAGACTACATGAATACGCGCATTCATTACTGTCGGATAATGCCCCAGCCTGTTTTCTAGCGTTTTCACGCGCTTCATTGTATGATAAGTTTGGCCTCGGTTGTGAGGAAGCAACTGTTCGTCAAATAGGAAACTGCTGAAGGTGCGTCCTTATTGAAGAAAGCTCAAGTAGAAGCAAACAAAATGTTTATTACGTTTATGCCGTTGCTTTATAAACACTTTGCCCTGCAGAAGTATTCATGTGTGTTCAACTTTTTCCACATTTTTAACATTATGACAACAAACATCAATATATTTGATTGGGACACAAATGAGCACATCAGTTCTGACGCAGAAGGAAAATCATACACAATACTTTCATAAGCGGTTGTACATCCAAACAGGCTATAACAAGGTTTCTCTCATCACCTGAAACCAGCTTCAAATATGTTAATCAAAAGTCTTAAATTTAATCTTGACTTATAGAACAATCTTGTATGCTTTATATGTGTTTTTTCCCCCTCTTCTGGAGCTTTTGAGGCTATTGGTAACTCGCTGCTAGCATACCCTTGCCAGCAAGCTAGCTTTTTGTGTTTACAAAAAGTAAATGCAAATATATCCCCAGTTGGCCTGACAAAGTTTGTACATTTCTGTGGAGGTATAGGTCTTAAATTTCATTCGCAATTATCTTAAAAAGGTCTTAAATTTGAGTTGGCAAAAACTGCAGAAAGCCTGTTTAGATTACCTCTAAAAAGGTTGTATTTTGTGCTTATTTGAAACCAACATTTTGCCTGCGAATACATGTTTTGATTGTGAAAATACACAATAAACCTGAAAGTAAGAGTCAAAGAACACATCGGTCAAAGCGAGGCAGTCACATCAACAATGGTGCTGTAGTATTAAATGATTATCAGACAAAATATTACAGTGCAGATAACCCACACAATGGCTGCATGTGATATACTTCAGTATCAAACCATAGCAGAGGTAGAAGTTGTGTTGATAGCCATAAAACCCCGTTGACTTGTATTGTCGGATAGCTGTTAGCTGATCCTGATTGACCCTCCATTGTGTGATACAGGCTGATGATAGCAGCATGCGAGTTAAAGGTCAACAGTTCACTGCGTTCTAATAATAGCTGTACGTCAGAGGTTAGGTAGTGTGTCTGAGTCATATTTTTTGGTAAAATGTTCTTAAAACATTTTGACTAAATTCCTGCTTGACAAAAGACGGTGCTATTGCACATGGTAGAAAACATAACATCAGTTTTATTTCTGGAGGGGAAAAAACTAATAAAACACAACGTTAACAGTCGAAATAACAGCAAATTATTAATATTGAAGAATAGCAGAAGAAGAAAGTGAGGAAAAGTGGTCAGTTTGTCCTCCAGCAGCCTGAGACTATGGCAGCCTATCTACAGAACCGTCTTTCTGGAATGCATTCACCCCTGCCGGAGCAGACCGTACGCTCTATCTCTTTACTATTCAGAGCTTGGGCCAATTCTTTTTATCTTAAAGAGAATTGGGCCGAGCTCTAACCCCTGTGATACTCCACAAGCAATGCCGTTTGTTCATTTACAAGAACAAACTGGAATTTGTCGGGCACATAAGATGTAAACCGGCGACTGGTGTCGCATGTTCAAGCCTCCCGTGAACAACAGTTTATCAAAATTCAACCGGCTCACCCCGATTGTACGATAACTCTAAGCTTAACCCCTCCCATCGCGTGCTGGTCAAATACGCAGAGTCTGCACTTTTCAGCAAGATATGACGGTACTTTTCACTTTAGACAGCAAACCATCTTAGGTCATCTTCCATTCATGGAATTTTGCACTTCAGCATGTTAACGCTGGTGTCATTTTGTACGTTAATTATTCATTGTTTTAGCTCCATGATGTTGCCGGGCAGTTTTGAGCCAAGAAATAAAGTGCATAACGACCGCCGGCATGCTATAAAAACGAATGAGAAACATATTTTTTAAAAGTTTTCTAATATGCCCTACAATTTTCTTTTCCAACACAGTAAAGCAAACATCCCTACCAATAAAAAGTTATTATTTTCCTTCTACTTGGAAAATATTGACAGAGGTTGAGCCAGTGTTCTGCCACCAAGCTATCCCGTCACCCTCTCTGATAAGATATACAGTAAAACACATCCCAGCACTACGAATTCCTGAATTCCCCTCGATTCTGGTGTGGCCAGCAGAAGTAAATACGAATGCGTGTCCGTCTGAGAGCCGCACAGGAAGGGAGGACGTCTCTGGCCCCCAGATTGGCAGCAGGGACACGTTCCGCCTCTTCGCTTCCTACTTCCTCGCTTCCTGTCTGCAACCACTTCCTGCCCGGCCCCTCGCTGCCGTCAGAGTCGCGCGGGCTCCCCGGAGTCACGGACTCAATCGCAGGAAACGTCACCGGGCGCTGCCGTTTGGGTGTGTGAGTTTGCAAGAGGACGCCAGGGTGATCCTTCTTGTGAACGGCAACCAATAAATGTGAATGTTTTATTGGAACATTCTTCAGTGCTATTGTGTTCCATGAACATTGGGGTTATATCAAAAATAATCTGTAAGTTTCAGGCAGCCAGGGTCTTATTACTGTTTTTGTTTAGTGTGTGTTTATTTTTCATGTTCGTGGTCAGGCTCCATCCAAGTGGACTGGAGAACATTTTGTTTTCCTGTCAGGCGAGATGCTTTGCTAATCTTCCTGGATTCATAATCACAATACTTCAGAGTTTTCTATTTAGTTTGTGAAAATCCTCTGGCCAGTCAGTCCATTTCACTCGTATCGCCGGCAGTATTGAGAAAATTGATATTTGGATTACAATGCACTTTTACTGTGTTTTCACCCCGATAGTCCGGTTTTTGCAACATTAGTTACATTTTCAACTGCTGCGGTTTGTTTTCACACTGCACTGTGTCAAACAAACCAAACTCTTTGAAAAAACCTGTCCCCCCCCCTTGCCTGTGGTGGCGCTCCACCAAGAACTACTGAAGGAATCAACACAAAAACGTCTGAAGAAGATATGAGCGCAACCTCCTTCTTTGCTAAATGTAAACAAAAATGGAGTAGCATCAGATTTCAGCGGTTGTAGCATTTCTCTTTAGTCGTTGGCAAAAAACCACAAGACATTTCTCCAACTAACGCTAGGCTCTTGCACTTGTTGTATTTACCCAGAATGCCCTGTGCTATAGTTCGTATCCTGCTTTCGGAGTGATTCCTAGTCCACTTGCATCCACCTATAGATTCAAACCGTATCAGAGTTCATTTCAGTAGAACTGAGACCTTGGTTTTAAGGCAGACCAGAGTTAGCTCTTTTGGGTCACATCAGAGTTCGACTCACGCGTCCTCAAGCGAACCGGACTTAGGGTGCATTCATACCAGCCCTGTTTAGTTTGTTTTAATCGGACTCTACTTTGCTTGACTAGAAAGTCTGGTTCATTTATGCAAAGGCACAAGGCGAAGAGAGGCAGGGGAAGGGAACAAGTTTTGCAAAGAGTTTGGTTTGTTTGACGTAAACGTTGCAATTTTGGTCCCCAGTCAAACCAAGTCTACCGATCTATAAAGTGTGAAAACACCCGTAATTGTTTCCCAAAGTTTGTGTAGCACAGTTTAACCCTGTAACCCTCCAGTGGAGAACTAGCATGCCTGTACCCCTCTGTTTTCCACAAGCACACAAATGTTATCTATTGACTACAGGGCCTTTAAAGGAGAACTGTCAGATGAGTGTAAAGAGGATGGAGTGGTGAAATGGCAGGGAGGACCAGACCAGATGTGAAGCCTACGTGCATTATGTGACCACAATTTGAGTATCGGGCTGTTTTTTTTCCTTCCTAAAAACATTTATTAGATAGGAGCCTGATAGCAGATGCAGCCCATTTGTTTTCCTGAGACATTTTTCCTCTCTGCTGCGCGCCTCGGCATCCTTCATAGCAGGGGATCCTGCTGATCGCTGTAAAAACAAACACCCGCAGACGCAGCACTGCTGTCCGCAGATGGGCTCTTGCTCAAAAAACACATACTCCGACTTTCTCTGAGGCGTGTTTGGATTACCCGTGTATAAACTCCATTCACGCGTGAATCAATGTGTCTGCACCTGACAAGAATGGATGGCTGCGTACGGTGCGTTTTGTCTAGAGTTTTACGGCTTGCACTTTTCAAATTCTGGACATTTTTGGGAAGCAAACTAAGATAAATGAAGTCATACTCCGAAGCAGAGTAGATGAAAGAAGTAGAGAAACTATATCAGGTTGTCTTTCATGCTCATCTGTGGGCAAACGATTTCTCATAATTTGACACAATGAGGTGTTCTGTGAGAGGAAAGTCACAAACACAAATAAAGACTGGTTTCGGAACGGATACAGCTGGCTAACATTTTTACATTATGTTGAAAACCTAGTTCTGGGCCAGGGAATTAACAATTAAATTGAAATCTACCAGTTTTGCCAAGAAGAGTGGTCAAATGTCTATGGCAGAAATATTCCAAACTAACCGTTAATGGTTCAAGTGCATCCACTTTTATTAAAATCAATTCACCCTGGAAGAAAATGGCTGAGATGCAGCATAGATGGATAAGATGACAGGATGTTTGATGTCCAATATGTCACATTAATAATTAGCTTTACATTATATTAAAGTGGAGTTTAATCTTCCCTTTTAACACAGCATTTTTTTCTGTAATTAGTGTTTCTTTTGAGAAATTTGTACAACCAGTGAGTAATGGAGTAGGGGTGGAGGGTCTGTGTTTAGGACCATGGCAAAAGAAAAACAGCTTTTCCCTATTCATCTCCCAGAGTGTCTCTGCTCAGGACACAGGAGCCAGTCGGTGGGTATTTTCTGTCTCCTGACCTTGTCCAGTTACGTCGATGTGCTGCGTCACTGGAACAAGCAGTGGAGTTTATCTGTTTCCCCTACTGTTCCCTCATTCACATGTTCGCTCACATTTCGTCTTTTTCGACTGTGTTCTGTACAATCTGGAGATGTATTCGCAGGGCGTGGACCTGTCTCTCCCTCGTCTCCTTTCTGTCTCTTCCTTGGTCATCCAAAGCAAACAAGCTGCCAGCAGGAGACTGCGTGTGCGCATGTGTGTGTGTGTGTTGGCCTGCAGGAGATAGAGCACTGAGTTCATGGGAATAATTTGGACGGGTCTCTGTGTGTGTTAACTACACTCACATTGAAAACTGGTGGTAAGACACTAGAATTTATGAAAACAAACTGGAAGGAGATTTATGAACTTGGAGCCATACAAAGGCTCTATGAAATTTGCATACGTTCACCTCGACTTTGATGTCATATAGGGGATGAACTGTTCGTTTTCTGCCTAGAATGATTTGTACAAAAATCAACTTCATACTAAACCCAGTAAGAAATGCATAAAAAGCTCGAGGACATTTCTACAGCTAAGCTAATATTTGGTTAAGTATCAAGCATACAGTTTGTAGCTGTCAACAAGGTTCATATATACATCTGGCAGGATCTTTCACCACTCGTTTTCGCAGTATTGGCTGGTTTTTCTGTGGAATGGTCTGGCACAGTTCTTAAATTTTGAGGTTTGAGGAGAGGGCAATTCCAGAAGCTTAATATCGGCCTGTTGCATTAATTTCAAAACAGGTTTGGATGTGTGTTTGGTATCATTCTCCAGTTGGAAGAATGAGTTTCAACTATCTGACCCAAATTATCACCCTCTGATGAGAGGTATTTGGAGAGGATGTTTCATTGAGCTCCAAGGTTAAGGCTACCACAAACTGGAAACTGCTGGTACTTAAGTGTTATTACACATGGCGAAGCTCATTTTACATCGCAGTAGCCGAGGGGCTCCTTCCCAAGAAAGATGCTCCAGCTTCAAAATTGACACAATTTGCAGCAATACCTCATGGATAAGCCAAATCCCTTCTGGAGAAATGTTTTACAATTAGAGAACAAATACTGATGGTGAGTGGTGGTGGGAATAATGAAGAAGCTAGACTACCTCCAACTTGGACACAATTGGGTCTACAAAAATGCTTTGACTATGGTTGAAAGCAAATTATTTAAATGGACTCTTAACATTTCTAATCATAAAAGTGTTCAAAACCTGCTTTGTACCTTTAAAATGCATCTTGAGATGCTCAAAGTACATGGATGAATCACACGTAAATCCGGATTTCTGCAGTTTTGCCCATTCAAATTTAAGATCTTTTTTAAGAACATTATGAATTACATTTATGACCTGCATCACAACAGAAATGTGCAAAGGAAAATTGCATATTTCATGTTGCCAAACCTTTTTGCACAGAATTCAAATGGCATCGGATGGGTTGGCAACAGAAGCTAGCCTTTGGCAAAGACAAACATCGTAGATGCGAAACAGCTAGCTAGCTAGCAAGGGTTTATAGGCAGCTAGTTAGCGATAGCCTCAACCGCCTTAAGTCACATAACCTAATGAAGATGTCTGTGTGTGACTCAAAATTTTGCCTGACAGAAAAGTCCCACGAGAAAAATAAACTACTTAAATCTAACTCCTAATTCTCGATTGAATTTCAGACATTTTAAGGGCTTCGTTTTAGATGCATGACTTTCAAACGTTCGAAGTCTTTTTAAGGATACACGGACACCCTGTAAATACACAAATTGATGCCTTCACATGTATTGACTCGCCTTCCTTCTGACCCAGTACTAAACAAAGACAGTGTGGTCTTTGTGTCCAAATAAGCAGAAATGTACTTGTGCTGCATGTTGGCTGACTTCTGCTGTGTAAATCAATGTTTGTTGCCAACAGACCTTCAAAGCTCTTTTCTAATGAGATCTACTGACTGTACTAAAAACTGAAATAACACATTACCTAGAAAAAAACCATATGTTTGGATTTAGCAGTCAGGAATCTTTAGTGCTTGTCTTTTCTAGAGGTCACCTTTCCTTTAACATACTGAGGATTTGATTGTTTTGTACCTTTGTGGGCCTCAGTACTTCTGAATATGGCTGAGTTCAACTCATCCCTCCTTAGATTTCAGTCACCTTGGCTCTCTTGGTATTTTCTGGTCAGCTTTCAGTCCAAGGCTTTCAACAACAGACTCTGCATACGGGCTGACGCACTTGTGGTCAGTCATGGCCTCAGAGTTTGTTTTGCTCTCACGCCACTGACTCATGGCCCAAGCCAATCACCGAAAATACTTTCTTTGCCTCTCTTCCCCCCGCACCCCCAATCTGACAAGGCTTGGATCAACTTATGATTAAACAAAGTCTCTAGATTTCCACCTGTTTCAGTTTTTTCTCTTGGCTGTGGTCTGACTCGACACGAAATGCCAGGGAGACTTTGGCATTTGCTGAAACAATCTTTGAGCCTTTTTGTTCTCATTTGCGAAGCTCCGACCGTTATGGTGGAGGTTTGATTGATTTGTGGTTCGTCCTTTGTGTTCTGGGTTGCATTTTCTTTCTGTTTGTGAAGCAGACGAGACTGTTTTAAATGTTTGCCTGGGCAAGTAAAATTCCCTTTCAAGAAAATGAGTTCTGAAAATGGAAGTAACATTCAGCCTTCTTATAAGTCATCTTTCCTCTAAAGATGAGAATGTTAATCCCTTTTCCAGACATCCAGACTTCTACTTTGGTAACAACATGTTCTTTAATTTACAGATGTCTAAACATGTTGCATGAATTTGCATTGTTTAAAGGATTTACTCACTTTATCCCATGCCATCAAATCTAATGTATCTTTTTAAAACTAGATGTCCATTGAAAGATTTTGCTCTGATTTTGAATATCAGTGCACAGGTTGGCAGAAAACAATCATTGTTGGTGGAAACTTAGTATGCATATAAAATTAGTATGCGTATAAAGATAGTTTGTCAGCATTACAAGCAAGAGGAAAGCTGGGATTTGTCTCCTCTTTTTGCATTTACAGTTTTGGATTTTCAGCATCTGTCGACCAATGTTTTGTTTATTTACCTTACTGGCCCTTTTCCACTACTACCTACTTTACTCTTGACTCTGTTCTACTTGACTCCACACAGTTTTTTGTTGTTTTTCCATTACAGTTGAGCTACCAGTTCTACGTGGTTGGGATTTTCCTTGTAGTGCTGTCCCAGAGTCTGAAAAGTACTTTGTAAATCATCTACAGCAGGGCAACAGAAATCTTTCAGTGAAAATTGCAACAAACAAAACACAGGAAATCACACTCTTTGAATTTACTCACAAAAAGTTATTTTTTGTTGTTTTTATTGAGGTATCTATGTTTTATTATTTGAATTTGACCGATTAAAAGATTTGGGAAAATACCAAATGTTAAGTCTCTGATCATGTGAAACTTAAACCAGGGTTTGCTTACTGTAACATGCATAATATTCCAAGAAACACACACAAATCAGAGTTGTTGAAAAGAAAGCTAGCTTGATAATATTGATACTACCCCGAATGTTTTCCTAATAAATTGAATAAAAGCGCAGAAATGACGAGACGACAACACAAAGGGACGGACGGTATTTGAAAAAAACAGGTCAAACCAAAGTTTGCGATGTGATCTGTGAATGCACGCGTGTCTGCAGTTTTTTACAGAGTACGGACCAGACTACTCGCTGGAGATCAGTCCGAGCTGCAGACCGGACCGCAATGACAGCAAACACCTGGAGCGGGTCATCAGCACCATCAAAGGTATCAAAGATATTTGTGTTTACTGGACGCCCCAGGTGCATCTCTGGGTGGGTGTGGAGTGTAAACAGGTGTGCGCCTGTTTGTGCGGACGTGAACCCTCGCTCACCTACAGGCCCTTTGTCTCTGCATGGCTCTTTCAGTGCGTGGTGTCATGTGTCTGTTCTTGTCGCTGTACGCCTCTCTGCTGGATGAAAGTATGGCTTCTTTAGTGTTTTGTTCCTTTGGCTCTTATCGTCCCTTTGTGCGTCTTTGTATGTATGATCTGTTTTTGGTTTTTTTGGCCTGTGTCCTCTCAGTCACCTTCTGGCTCTTAACAAACGCAGTATTCTTTCAGATTAGTCTGTATGGTTTTATGTTTGAACTAGATCTTCATCCTTGAGTTTGCTCGTTTGTGTGTGTGTGTGTGTAGCGACTTGTGGTTAAATGTAGAGTAAGCCTTTTGGTCTTGATGTTGACAGCCCGCAGCTCTCGAGAGATGTTGCAGGAAGGTGAAGCTGAAGTGAAAAGTTGAGTGGCAGGAAGATTTCTATAAGGTGGTGCGATGAGGAAAGAAACAGCAAAAATCTAGGCAATACTTACCGATTATGCTTATTTTCAACCAAGATTTTAGTAGAAGAAGAAAAATCTGACTAGGAACTCTGTCTAGACATGTAAACCACAGACCAACAAAGCATTTATTTTTGATATGAAAGAGATATAAATATATATATACGTATTCTGGTCTGGTTTTTATCTCATGACTATTTTGGAAACCTACAACCAAAAACAGATTTGTGATGCTAGTGGCAAATGTTTACAATCAAAGATTTCCCCCATTTTCATGGGGAAAACATTTGCCATGAGCACAGAATAGAACTCACTTTTCTGGCACCTGTAAATTCATTCAAGAGACGCCACCCTGCTGGTGAAGAACTGGGATTCAGTGTGAAAGCAAACCCAGACTAAAAGGAAGAATGTGCTCTTTGATTGTATCCGAAATAGTGTAGACATGGCAACAATTAACAACTCTGTCTTTTTGCATTTAAACACAGAAGATCGTTTTACTGTGGCAAAGGACAAAAAGCCTGCTGGGAGTAGATTCTCTTTCCCCGGACAGGATTAGGTTTCTCGGTCACATTAAAGCAAGAAATGAGGAGTTTATTTGGCAAAATTTAGCTGACTTGGAATAAGTCGTTACAAAACGAGGGATTGAAAGTATCTCCGTTGCTTAGTCATACGCCTTTTATTAGGGACAACAGAGGACTGGTGGATGGAGCGAATGAAAGGGTGGAAAAAGTAAACGGGAAGATGGAGTGAAAACAGGAACTTGTTTTATCTGTTGTTCCCATTTTTTTTATTTGAGTACCAAAGTGGTTGTTAAAGAACTTAAAGCCATTTAGTACTTTTTTGCTGAAATCTTTGGTCAATTATGTCTAGTTTTAGAGCTTCCATTGGCATACATCTGCTAAAAATCATTTGGGAGACATAAACTTTGTGCCATTTCTTCTGTGATAAAACTATTTCTTTTCATCCCTTTAAATAAAACCAGGAGATGAGGGGCAGGGGGGTCTGACTCTTTATTCTCCTGACATTCAGACATGTCACGTCTGTTTTATGTAGCAACCTCCATCTTCTAGTCAACCCCAGCCTCAGCCTTTCGCCATACAACATATGAGACTTCAAAGTGTCAGTGACAAGTCGGTATGTTATACAGTAAATATCGGGGCGCCTAGTTTTCCCTGTTTCTGATTATATGAAGACTGGCATGTCTGCTCTACTAACTGATATGCCTACTCACAAGCACTGGATTCAACAGACACACACCTCAAGGCAAACCGGTCCACATGACATTACTGGGGGTGTATAAGTGGTCTGGAAACAACGTGCCGCTTATAAACACAGGTTTCAACGAGAAACTGGTCACTGTGTGAGTGTGTGTCCACATCTGCCGCCTGTTTGCTCTAGTGACCCACAAAAAAAACATAAGACAAAATAATTCATCAACAAGATTACCTACACGCAAATGATAGACTGAAACGTGTATGCTTCATGAGGTATTATATGAGGTTGTTCAATAAACTTATGTTTCAGAGTCATTTTTATCTTTAAATGATCACAAAAACAATGTCATCCTCCAAACGACAGTGAATATTACCAAAATTATTCTAAAAGGCTTTGTTTCACAAGTTTTTTGTAAGTGCGAGATGATTATGAACTCTAATTGTGTTGAGCATTTAAAAAACATCACTCCAGTTTGAGTTGTTTTGTTATTGTTTTCACAGCCAAACAGCTTGTAGATCATGTAGCTTATTAAAAGGTTTGGTAGTGGCTTTGTAGAATAAAGCAGCTAAGACCATAGAATCTCACTGTTTCATTTCCATCATCACAATGTCCCCACCACAATTCCTGAACTTTTCTGATCTTGGTTACTAAGATCTAGACCAGGTGTAGGCAATGGAGAAAGTAAAACCTTATTGATTAGAAGTGTTTTAAAGAACTCAAATTTCACAAACATTGCATCCAAGCAGCCATCTGAAATGGTGATTTTGCAAACATTTACATTTCGATAATGACTCAGGTTGATTATATCGTGTTGCCCTGTTTGTACAGTAAGGAAGTGAGTTTATGTGACTAATAGCAATGAGCAGCAGGAGGTCGTTTAGAGCAATTTTGGTTTCATTGGGAGCCGTAATGTTTAGAGTCAACTGTCAAAAATAGTAATCAGAGACAACATATTTTAAAATATTGTAATAAAAAAATTCAAACAGTGATGTTCAAACACATTACATGACGTGAGATTTGTCTTTGCAAGTTGGAAAGGACGAAATGTCAACAAATGGTTGTAAAACAGGTTCAAAGGGGCTAAATTTAGGTCCTTAAGTACAAAAATCAATTCATAAAGTGATTAGAAACGTTGTTCATTGCTACACTGTTCATGTCCGCATCATGCGGATTATGCTAATGTTTGCTGCCTAAATTCTCTGTCCTATATTTCTCCTGCTTAAGCTGAATTAGCCTGCTCTCTAAACGTAGCATACCATACCATACAGCTACAAAACTAGTTTCATGGCTGCTGCTAATGATTCTAGCTTTCTTCTAATGAGATCTTAAAGCTTGACTTTCAATTATTAGAAATTTTTTCTGCTAGCTTCAGGAGATGCTTCATGTCTGGCTGTTTAATAAGTAAAGCAGAGAGAGAAAAACTTCAGAGCATAGCACCGATCAGAGAGAGAGAGAGAGAGACGGAGGAAATGACAGAAAAACACAAAACAAAACATCTCACAGTTCAATTTCCTGTTTCAAATCAAACTCTGTTAGTTCAAATAATGCATTTCTAATAAATCCTAACTGTTATTTAGCTGATTTTCCCCATTTTTCAATCTTGTAATCTGTATAAACCAATTATTCGTTTATTTCCTATGAAATCTGCCACTGATTTTAAGTCTAAACATTTTTACAACATATCTTGCTAATTATAGCAAGTTACGTAACGCTAACTGGAAAAATTTGAGTTCCTGAAACTTCGCAAGGAAAAAAAAATAATCAGGAAATGACTAAAGTATAAAATATTCACCTAGTCTGGTGTAAAGTGAATTATCATTAGGATGTAAGTCGTTCCACAGCTGATTTTCTCTTTCCCATGAGAGCAAACAAAGCGCGCCCCACCAGAACTAAATGACTAGAGTTTGCAAAAGCAGTTGCAGTCCTCATGGAAACATTCCAGTTAAGGCAAAGGCATAAAAAATGACTATATTTCTGTCAAAGACATCAGAAACATCCTAGTTTTTATTACGATTGTAAACTAGCCATTTAATGTTCTTTGAAGCATAGTAAAATAAATACTGCGAAGGGTGTAGCATTAGAGGATTACTCAATTTTTCCTGATGTTTTGTCATTCACACATGACGATTGAGACAGTGTAAACTAAAATGTGTTTTTTATTAGGTGTTTTTCGGTCGCCGCAGCCATCTCATTGTGTGTATTTACAGTTCTGTTTTTACAAGAGTGGTAGCATAATTTCCCCTGAGGCTTTGCGCACAATTGTGACTCTTTTCATTGGCGTGAAGCTGCCCTCGCGCGCACACAGCTGCCTTTTTCCCCAGTCTATCTGACGTGTTTAACTTCCAACTGCTTGTGCGGATTAATTCTCTGAGCTGATCATTTTTATACTTCAAGTATGAGCCACAAGACTCGGCACAGAGAACTGTCAAGCCATCATCTAATTTGACGATTCATAGTCTGAATCGGAGCTAAAAGAAAAGGACAAAAATATCTCTAAACTTGCAAAGCTGGTACAGACGTACCACAAAACACTTGGTGCTATAATTGCAGTGAAAGCCTTTTTTTTGTTTTTACAAACTTTTGCCTTAGTGGGGCTGAATATAAATACACACCATACTTTTCACATATTTTATTCCACCTCACAGTTATTCTTTTTTTAAAATTTTTAATTATCTTTCTCACAAAATCCCCCCAAAATACAAACAATTGAAGTTTTTGGTTGTCTTATACGGAAGCGGATATACGGTAATATTCAGAAAATGGGTTCATTTCCCATTTTCCGCATATAATTTTCCCCCATTGTTTTCTCTAGAAAATAAATTTAATTTCCCGATGTTTTTCTCAGGTGAACGAGTTAATCTGAGATCACTATATGATCGGTGTGTGTGTGTTATATACCTGATTCCATCCACATCGGCATGCATTTGGTGGATGGAATCACCATTCATTAACTTATCTCGATAAAACCATTGCAAAAAAGTTGATGCGGAAACAGGAAATTAAGTAGTTATCTTGAGAAAACCACCTGGAAAAACTGGATACTTTTGTACCTCACTATATCTTGACTGTAATGACATGTAGGTTGGGTAACCATATTAATTATACCAGAATAATTTAACTGCGACTTGATTTTTCTTGAGTTTCTCAGTCTTCCGGTAAAGTTTCTGACAGAGTCCAACTTTACAGTTCTCCTGCATATTCCCAAGGCAGATGAAAACGCTTCATTGGTTGTTTTTCATCGAATGTCCTGTTGCCGAGGCCCCACTTCTAAAGGTTGTTCCTCTCATCCGAGCTCCCTTTCCTGTTTTTAGTCTGCATCAGGATTTTTGAGTTTCCATTTGTCATACTTTTTGGAAGAAAAAAAAAAAAAAAGATCCTGTGTGTAGAAAGTCCCTCCATCTGGAACTGTTGGTGTCTTGTCAAAGCTGCGGTTTACTGTACATGTGGCCTATGGTTGGCTTTCACCAATGCTGCAACTATTTAAGAAAGAAAGAAGAAAGTCCTAGAATGCATGCTGTGCTTAAGAGACTTCTGTGTTTTTGTTCTTGTGGAACACACAAGGTAAGGTTTTGACTGAAACTAGTGTCACTTTTTTAAAAGATTGACCAAAAACACAAAAATCCGTCAAGCCTAACTTGTCCAATTTCTTTTAACCTGGAGGTCGGATCAACTGCTTTCTTCATTGTGAACTCTAACAGTGGTATTTCTTTATCTAGCAATCAATTCCTAGTCTGTTTCCATTTTATCTCCAGATGTTTTTTTTTTAAAAAACCTATCTGAAGTTATCTCCCAGGACTGATTCCATTTCACCATTCCTAAAGCTCCTCCTGATCACTCTTCTTGGAATCCAGTGGAAAACAGCTTAATCTGAAGGAGCTGCTTTCTGTTCGCAATTTAAAACAAGTTATAAATAATCCAAAAGCACACGTGGCCTTTCAAATATTTTGTTTTGCTCAAATTATCTCCTTTTCTGAGAACGTTTTTGGGTCTCTGGCGGATTTCATGTGAAAGTCGGGAGAGAAATGAAATGCAGGTAGAGAGAAAGGAATGACACTTAGCAAATGTATTTCATCTTGAAGAACAAAAACAGCAAAGTGGAGAAATTTTGATTTATGCTGTTGTGCTCATAACTCTGAAGCTGGAGAAGTAAGCAGGACAGAACGTGAAGCCATAATTCCAACAAAGGCCGAGGTTTTCCACCTACTCTGGATTCAAAATCCAATATGGCTGCAGGACATACAACTTTTACTGGTAACTGTGGTGGTAAAATGTTAATTTGTAATTCTGATTTATACCTTTTGTGAAAGTATTCATACCAGTAAATTTCTAAAAGAGTTGAAGCATCTCATTTCAAATGGGCACTTTGCATCCAGATAGCCAAACTGTTAAAAATGCGAAGACAGTAAACCGTGACAGGCAGTAACTTTTTGACTTTCATCCGCCTTTTGCAAGCGCTTCCTACCTTTAATCATCCATTTTGTTTTCTGCTTGCTGACAAACGGATGACAGAGGAAGCTGTGTACAGTTTAGGTTTTGGAAAATCGTCCATGATGTCTGCGTGTTTGTTTTGCTTGCATGGTGCAGAAAGAATGCAAACTGTATAGGGGTCAGAAGAAGGAAAAATAGGCTGAAGATGAACACGACTGGCATGTCTTCATGTTGCAGCTGAGCTTTATCTGCAGCAAGAAGCCATAAATCAGTCGCACCAGTAAACCATCCTGTCATAGTGGGTGTGGGAGGTTCGGAGCATCTGGGCTCGTTTGCTGCTTTGTTTCTTGTTTTCTACATTTTGCACTTCGTCCTCTCAGTGGAAGGAACACCAAGTAATGCAGTTTGTCATCGGAATAAATAGTAATAAAAAAAAAATAAACGCAATAAAGTTTTTTGGGTTTTTTTGTCCGATGGCTCTGAGTCTTTACAGTGTTTTCAAAAGTTTAACCAGTTCACACTGTGGCCTCTCCCTAAGGTGAAGAAGATGCAGCATTCTCTACATATTTGTAGGCCCGAAGACAAACCGGTTGGCATTAATGTTTACACTTCAGAGCTGCCAGTTGTTGTTCCAGTTGTTTCGATAAAGCTGTTGTTCACTGTACTCGGGTAACGTGACGAGGGAGGACTGCACTGACAGCTCCACAATGGCCAGCAAACAGGACATCCTCCCTCAGTGCGTCGGGGCAATTACTCATCCCCTCAGAGTACACGTGCCGCGTTTGTTTTCACCAGTCGGAGCGTTTTAGCATTACAAAGGATCGACAATGCGACATTATTCCCGCCAAAGTGAACCATCAACTACACTTCATAATGCACCTATTGTGTCCAAACACTTGCTTTGTGTCTGTATTTGAGCGTTCGTCGGGCGTGGAAACCAATCTGTGTCCTCATGCAAATGAGCTCTCGGCGATTGGCATTTTCATACCGACTCCCTGCTTTGCATGCTTTGTGTTTCTTCAGGAGACTGACAGGGCTCACCTCTGCCTTCTGCCAGATGTTGCTTTGCATTTTCTGTGGCACTCGCGTTCGGTTTCCCTCGGTGTCTTAATATATGTGTTTAGCCTGGCTTAATGAGAAGGACCTGACCCTGTTCTGCCGTTCCTCCTTCTCTGTGGGTTTGTGTGCTTTGAGTGCTCACCCATGTAACCTCTCACCCCTCTCATTTCTGTTTACAGGGAATTTAAAGAATGTGGTTTAGGACCTGGCAGCCTCAGCCAAACTCCACACACACACACACGCCATCTCTCCGAACCAGGTCTACGCTCAGCAGCTCTAATGAAGACAATATGGAGTGGACCACTCCTGCCCCAAGGCAGGGATTGAGCGAACAAGAGAGAAGAGAACAAGACAGTTTTGGAAAACATTAGTTGAGTGTTTCCAGGGGGAGAACAGTTTTAATAAGGGACAGGGGTTGACGTGGTCTCTATTCAATGTTCACTGTTTTTAATTCCTTGTGTTTTTTTGTTTGTTTGTTTGTTTTTTAATGTATGTGGGTTTTGCAAATGAAAGTTTATTGTATGCTTTTTGTAGTTTTGTAAGACTAGATGACAGCGGTTCACCCCTGAGCGTTCGGTACCAAGGGAGGCATCAGTCGGACATTAAATGGAAAAACAGATTTTTCAGGGCTCCGGTTTCACGGTCTGCCCCAGTCCCGCTGTGTGATTTCAGCCTCTCGTGGACAGATGAGCACTAAAACAGACAAAACATTCGAGTCCCTCATAGGCCCTGTTAAACATTTGTTTCTAAACGGGTCTGGAACCTGTTAAAAGGTTTGCGAAACATCTCGAGACCAACAGTCTACAAATTGGGAGTCCGGAAAAGTTTGGAAAATGGACGATCACGCTTGCTTCCAGCTGTTGGCAGACAGCAGAAACATTTTGAATTCTGGGGTTTTAAATGAAAAGGAGAAACAAAAGATAAAAATAAAGGCCTTTTTTTGTTTATTTTAGATTAAAAGCCAAGATTACAGAAAATAAGAGCAGCTTCTCCACCATAAACGTAGCTGAAGTTGGTTGGAAGCAATGGAAAGACAAGAACAGCAAATATATCAAATCCATCCTTAGCTACAGAAAACACACACCGTATAAACAGCGTAACATTTCACATTTACTACTCCGAGTGTCTAACATACCAAAACTGTGAAACTACATGTTCGCTGAAAGTTTATTGTGAAGGTTTGAGCAAGCTGTATGAAAGTTTCTGCTCGTTTCCTCAGTAGTTATAACATCTAAACCAACAGTGTTGAGGCATTCTGTGGTTTCTTGTATTGGGAAATGAGCAGAGATCAACATCATCAGAGAACAATTTTCAAACTGTCATGGTGCTGTTTGTGGTTGAGAGATGTCTTCAAATAGGAATTTGAAAGGATTCGTAAAATACTGAAATGTTTCATTTTCATGATATAATTTTAAAGGACAATTTATTCAAATAAAGTTTTGCACCACCGTGTCTTTGCAGATTGATTCAAATAAACATCAAAATGTTTTTTGTGACATATGAGAGACATTTAATTTAGCAGCTTAAATATTCTGGCTTTGCTAAACATAACTTCAAACTAATTCATGTGTTTCAAAGTATTATTGGTGCCATTTGGTACTTAATGATCTGGCTACGTCCCCTAGATATTCAAGGGTTATTGCGTCAACCACAGTTTGGCAGCTAAAACTTTAGATCTGGTGAATATGTAGTGTTAAGAACTAAAGTCGGTTCCCTGGTTCTGTACTGTGGCTGTTAGTGATAATGTGCATTTTCAGCCATTAAGGAGAGATGTGAGAGGATGATAAATCACAGAATAGACCTAAAAAAATGTGTCCCTCTCACTAGTGGAGGCCCCAAGGAGTATGTGGGTTTGTGCTCTTATATTCTTTCTAAACAGTATGTATGTGCATATGTGTGTATATATATATACACACATATGCATATATACACATATACATATATATATATATATACACATATACATATATACACACATATATATATACACACATATACACACACACACATATATATATATACACATATACACACACATATATATATATATGTATATATATATATACATACATACACGTATATGCATATGTGTGTGTATATATATATATATATATATATATATATATATACTCTCCAAGGAGTATGTATGTGCTTTTATATTCTTAAGAGTATGTATATATTCTGTAATTATGTATATTATAGTATAGTACTTTAGTAGGTAGGTGGGTGGTTATAGATGGGTGTCTTTATCACTATTATTCTCTCTTATTGTCAGAAAGATGAGAGAAAACGAAAATTAAAACACTGAAACAATCACACAACAACTTTGGCAAAACTCAAAAAAACCTTGTTTTTTTTTAGTTTTGCCACAAAAAACATAAGGTTTGTTTTTGGCAAAACCTTATGTTTTGCCAAAAACATAAGGTTTTAGGCAAAAAACAAAAACCTTAACCTTAAAAACCAAACAGCCAACATTGACAAGTTGGCTGATGTCAACATTGATGTCAACATTGACAGACTGATGTTCAGCCTGTCAATTAAACAGGCTGAACATCAAAATCAACTCCAATTATTATATTTAGAATTTATGACATAGCCTGCCTAATAAAGGCGTTTTCCTATCTATTTTTTCTTAATTTGGGCTGCCTGATGGTAGCAGCTCAAATTCAGCATGGAGTGGATAATTAGCAGAGTGGGTATGTAGTTAGATAGGTACCCACCTACACCTTTACATATTTTGCAAGGCGTTTACTCCTTGCAAAATATGTATAAAGAAGCTCAATTTGATTGCAACTGTATCTGAAAATTCCAGTTTTGCAAACAATTCCAGGTATGAGCTGCAGTGTCTGTAATTGCCACATATGTTTCTCAAATATGAACCACTTTGCAGTTTTTGAAATCAATAAGGCTTTTCTTTAAGACAGGGGTCTCAAACTCCAGTCCTCGAGGGCCGCAGTCCTGCAACATTTAGATGTGCCTCTGCTGCACCACCTGAATAGAATAATGAGGTCATTAGCAGGACTCTGGAGAACTGATCTACACGAGGAGGTAATTAAGCCATTTCATTTCAGTGTTTTTGTACTTGTGGCACATCTAAAAACTGCAGGACTGCGGCCCTCGAGGACTGGAGTTTGAGACCCCTGCTTTAGGACATCCCTTATATTGGCCAACTTACCTGACTTGTTTTAGTAGCCTCCTTGCATTTGTCCCAGTTTTGTGGATTCTTGAGACCCAGAGAGTGCAGTATCTTTCCCAAACTTGTTGAGGGGCCTCTTGCCTCCACAGGTTCAGGATCTGGGCTTTCAGTTTTCTGTGACCTGAGTTTTCACACAGAAGTTTGTCACTTCCAGGGGATAAAGAATCAGGCATTCTTGTGATAAAGAATGCCTGAATCTCTCAGCATCTCCTCTATAAAGTCATTCAGCTCTTCGGGAGATGCATCTGGAACCTCAATATTCTCTGACAAAGTTTCCTCCAAGAGACGGTCCAGATCCATGGATGCCGGGTCAGAGATGTTGTTTACAGGGGTCGTGTCTTTTTTCCCATTTCTTTCTTGACGCTTTGCCACTTTCCTTCTTGGAGGTTCTACATCTTGTCTGACTTGGAGCTCTTTTTTCAGATTTTCCAGCTCCGTTTTGTAATGAACCTCACAGGCGGAGTGCATTTGTTGGAAGGCGGTGAGATGTCTTTGGAGACTCTCCTTCTCGGCTCCAAGTTCATTGATAATCTTGAAGTCCCTCGTTATTTTCTGTGAAAGAGCTTTTACCTCTTTATCTGCACCCTGCTTAAATATTTCTGCTTGCTCTTGGAGACTGTCCTTCTCAGCTTTCAGATTTTCAAACAGCTTTTGGTCCTGCTTGAGTTTCTCTTCATAAAACATCTTCATTTCAACCTGCAGCTTCCCCTCACGAATGTTGGCTTCATATTTTGATTGAAGCTCCTCGTACCGAGTCTTCACTTGGTCCAGCTCTTGTTGGAGGGCGTCACTTTTGTCTTTTTCTGCCCGGACCTGTGACACAAATGCTTCCTCGTTGACCAGATGAGCTACCTTCAGTTGCTCCAAGTCCTGCTCCAGCAGCCTTTTCCTCTTGTGTTTTCCGCCGCTGTGCACATCGGAATTGATGATTGTACGGCTGAGAGTCTCTGACTCGGCAACCTTTTCTACTGCCAGCAGTTTTCTCTTCATTTCTTTGTTCTTGTTGATAAAAAGCTCCTTGAGACTTTTCTGCTTCTCCAACTCAGATTTTGTATCTTTCAGTTCTTTCTCCAGACCGGCTACCTTTTGGTTCTCCTGGAACCATCTTGCTCTCTCCAGTTCCAAGAGAGAGCCGAGTCTCTGGACCTCTTGCTGGAGCTCATTGGCAGTTGGTCTGCTCTTAGTCCAGCCTTGCTGACGTTGTCCAGCTCTCCATGCCCTCGACTGGGATCTGGACCCGCTTTTGGAATACTGCGACCTTTTTTTATACGACATATCTTGATCTGCAAACAATATCAACCTCGACTTCGAAAGCGCTTTGCGTACGTCTGAACTCGTCAGTGGTGTAGCAAGTAATGACAAGAAGGTAGAAGTTTGTTACATATAGAGAACACTGATGATGACGTCACAAGCATGACTAGCTGTGACATCATACAGAGAGTCGTGACGTTTGAGAACTCTACCTCACTAACCAGCACCTCCTGGATGATGTATTGTTGGCGTGGCTGTGATTTATTTTTTCTGCAGACTTTTGTTCAGGTTTTTTTTTCTTTTTATTGAAGCATTGCTTCTTAGGACATGATACATGACAGTCATCAAGGTATCATACAGCAACATTCAGTCACAGTCTTCTTCAGATTCGTTGGAAGATTGAATACTGGAGATCCTTCCTGCCCTCACCATCACCATCCACCAACGACTCCTTGAACATTCTTGGATGATATTAGTTAGGACTAAGGGTTGGCGATATGGACTTAGAATTTTATTGCAATATTTTGTGGTGATGATAAAAATGATGATAAAAATAATTTCTTACATTTTTTTTAGGTGTTTGTATGGCTGTGACTGCTTACTGCTCTTGAAAAACATTCCCAGAGTATCTGTATTTCATTATATTTTCTTATTTACTGATATTTATTGATGCTGTAGTGCAACACATAGTGGAGAAAATGGTAAAAATTAAATTCACGTTAATAAATGATGTTTAATCCTTTACTGTTAAATTCACGAATGACTTAACATCATTCATTGAAATTTACCCAGATAATAATAAACAAAAAATTCTTATTTTATAGAAAATTTTAGGAAATAAATAATAAACAATAAGATAAATGCCCAGTCCTATTTAGGGCAACATTTAAATTTCTGTTTGCAAGAAAATGGATGAATGTTTGTTTAGCCAGAATTATGCCAGAACCTTGCCAAAAGCTTCAAAATGACCCTGTGCACACAATTTCAATGCTGTACAAGTTAGAACAAAAATCTATGAATTTAAACTTGTGCAAAATAATGAAAACTGTATGTTGCTTAATTGTTAAAAGCAGACAGATTTTCATTTCTCTGGGCAGTCGTAAGCAAAGGGTTACCTTCATGTTTCCCCTTCAAACATGGCTGTTGTGTACAAGTGTTGCATTGACTTGTTTCCAGGTGATTTGGAACAACATGTCCTCCCTGACTGCACTGTAATGAAGTGCTAAACTCGTTCCTGCCAAATGTTCTCTTCAGGGTCTCATGATTTGTAGCTGAGGTGGACACACATCCATTCAAGGCACCAAAAGGAGTCTGGTGAGCCAAATTTACTAGTGAACCCAGCAAGACTTTTATATCTTATACTAGGATAACGGGGCATGGACCTGGGAAGAGTCCAACAGAAGAAACCACCAGTGAGCAATGAAAACCGGGGAGCCAAGCACAAAGGAGGCGTGACACAGAAACCAGCTTAGTATAATAAGGGGAATGCTGAACAGCTGAGGGAAAGTCTGAGCAGGGAAGTGAGGGAACGAGACTAATTAACACACAATGAAAGCAGAGGGAGCTGAACCAGAAACACAAAAGGATCTACAAACCTGGAGGGAAACAGGCTAACATTTCAATTAAAGGCTGAAGTGAAAATTTAGGCAACAGAGAACAAAATGTAACTCAGAAACTCGACAATAAACTTATGATTAAAGACCATCTTATTTATCAATATGCAAACACTAATGACAGGTTTGCCTGAAGAGACATGGGAAATAACTGAGTATAATACAATAATCTAATGTAAAGACTAATCAAAAACAATTTAGACTTAGTGAAAATTCAAATGAGCAAATTTACCCCCATTTTGGCAGGTGTTTCTGCTGATGAATGATAAATATTGTCTATATGGGTAGATGTAATGTTAGAAAGACATAGAATCCCACAATGGAGATTCAAAGACTCAAACTGCAGAAATCATGTGATCTTGCAACAATTTCTGTTCACCACTGCTTCCTACGTCTTTAGATAGGAAATGTAAATATTGCTCAATTTGTATTGTTTTCGTATTTATTTCCATGGAAGTAGAGACATTAACGCATCTTTATTTTAAAGGATGCTGTCTCAACAACCGTCCATTCAACCTCTCTGGATTAAGAACCTTTTTTTTTCATTCTTTACATTCTTTCAGTAATTTAGACCCCAATCTCAGTTTTGTGTGAACAAAACCTATTTTGAAAAGTACAGAAAAGGGATAAAAGATTATTCCCACCAAATGCCAAAATATAGAAATATGTTTATGCCTATTTTTTAGTACCAGAATAAGCCTTTACTGTCATTGTACAGAAGGCACAACAAAATTCATTTCAACACAGGCCATCCAAAAATAAAAAAAAAAAAGAGACAAACAACATAAGATATGGGTGCACAGTATGTCATAGCTTTGCAGAAGTAGAGGAAAAGTCCAAGCGGAAAGTGTTTGTTAGTGTTGCACAGAGATATTAATAAAAATATCAGGAAATGCTGACTTTAATGTACTGGTTTGTCAACCGTCCAACGAGGGATTTCTTTGAATAAACACCCAGAATCCCAATCAAACAGCTAAAAATAGAGAGAAAAAAAGATCGTAAAGTGGATATATAGTTTGATCACTGAGATAAACTCTTTGTTCCTGTATTACATTTTCTTCTGCTAACATGTTGATGTGGACAAACCACAGAAATTAGTCAAAAATAAAAGTCAGGACACCAAGTTATTGTCATGTGTCTCCGTGGTGTTTTAATCTGTGATTTACGCAGTGCCGGCAGGGTTAATGGAGGTTTTAATAGAGAGTGTTTGAAAGAGGAACCACAAATGTCAGGCAGTTTCCTTTAGAAGTGATGTTCCTCTAAATTAATGGCCTGGAAATTCACACCAAACTTAGGAGTCACCAGTCAAAGCAAGCATGTGCTGAACAGAAGTGAGCTCAGAGTCGGGGTGTGTGTGAGGATTCCCTGTGATCTTTATGAACAGTGCTGCGGTTATCGAGGCGGTTTGAGCCCCACATAGCCAAACCTAGTGAAACTCATTACACCGTTTACGAGCTCGGAAAAGGAGAGACGATTGAAATTCTATCTCATAAAAGTGGGAAGGGAGGAGGCCTTACACGGTAACCGGCCAGGGGCTGTAAACATGAGAGACGTGAGAGACTTGTGTGTGTTTATGTAGTTTTTTCTGTTCTCGGGGGGTCAAATTTAAAAAAAAACTAAAAACTTTGGGGCCCCTTTAGGCGTCATGGGACAACTGGAACTACTGGAGTTTGTTTTCCTAAAAAGCAACTCCCAAGTTTTGGGTTTCTTATTTCTCTTTTTTAGTTGATAAAGGTAATAAAAATAGTGACAACCAATCAAAACTAAAACAAAATATTTTCAAGAAGAGAAGTTATCAAAAACAATCATGCTGTCAACTTGAGACATTCATAAGTGACATTAAAACATTATATTTAGTCTCATGACATACCAGACTAAATATAAAAATGCAATCTGCTCGGTGAAAAAACACATTAGCAACATCCAGCTCGCATGCAAGAGAATTAAAGTTCTTCTAAAGTCTTTGTGAAACACGCATTCACAAATCTGGAGCAAACTTCCAGAAAACTGCAGAAACACAGAGCTCCTTTGAATCAATTCTAAAAACCCAGTTGTTCAGAACTGCTTTGGATTCATAATCACTGGAACACTGATTGAAATATTTGATGTGTATCTGCTTTATGATTTTTGATGACGGTATTTGACCAAATGTAATGTTTATGGCTTGTTTCACAATTGGTTGATATATTATATTTTCCACTGTATGGTAACAAAGAAGACAGGTAACTTAAATCTCCTGGGCCTTTCACGCCTGAACCTCTCCTCAAAATACATGTGTTTACATAAGCTGGAATAACAGAACCAGTGAGTTCCGCCCCCCACTTCACACCTACTCACCAACTTGAATGTGTAACTGCCTCTCTCTCACCTCAAAGGCATAACAAAGGTCAGTCAACTTCAAACCTAAACTCCATATCATTCCCTATACCGTCATCTGTTTTACATTTTGGTGGATTAGGAAGATTATGCAGCTCTAGCATAAATGTTTCTACACATTGGATATTATGTTCATGCAGATTTTTTGCACATGTTGAAAAATTCCACAGCCCCATTTACTTAGGGACGTCATTTCTATCACATAAATGCTCCAGTGCTTTAGAGCTACCACAACCGCTACAAATGTTGCAGCTATGACGACGTTAATTAATCTCTTGCTATCCCATGCAGAAGCTCTGTTTGCACCAATGAAGAGTCACTCATAATGGTATGTTGAATACTTGGAGTAGCTCCACCTGATAGGTAATTTTGATGACCTACTTTTTAAATTGTTCAGCGAATTAATATTTGATCACTTCAGCACACCCGTAGACGATGTGTGGAGCATTGAACTTTCGTTTCCAGCTGGTCAGGCGGCCACTAGGTATAGAAGAAAAAAAACAAACAAACCGGGGCATCCAATAAAAATCTAAAGTATTTATGGAAAGCTATCGGTTTTATGCACTTCATCCATACTTCATAGATGTGATAAAGTGCACCTCTTTTCTTCAAATTTAGAAAACATTTTGGGGAATAGTTCACTTCCACAGATCTAAGGAATTACACCATATTCCTCTTTACATTTTTTTAATAGTGTATTCAATTTCTTTTGTCATATTCTGCAGTTTTATTAAATTAATCTTTATAGTAAGTAATACAGATACTTCAGCCAATGACAGACACATTTTTATTTATTTTTTTTATTAGAAAGTGCTTTTGGGACTCACTCAACCCAGGCCAGCATACAAGAAAGTTAGATAATCCTTGTGATGGAATTAAAATGACGTAGACGTATAAATACGGAGGATAATTCCTCCATCTTGCATAAAGCTTGACTGCGATTCAACATGTTCTGTAAAGGAAAATCATCCGCCACCGGTTTGGTGAGGTCAGAGCCTGTCAGGAGTTGCTTTTGGCTCCGTTCGTTACGCCGTCCAGCAGACGGGTACTGATGTGTTTTTTCCTAAAAGAAAGCTGAATGGATAAATGTGGAAAGAGTTTTGCATTTTGAATGGCTGACTCACACAGTTTGATGAAATCTAATCAGTCATTCACATCGACTCTATAAAGTCGATGTAATCACACTGTTTTTGTTTTCTTCAGTCGTTATTGCTCGACGAAATGAAAGACGCACGACAACGCTGATGCAAATCACCCTGCGCTTTGAGTAGAGTATACTATTTGACCTTTGGTGTTGATTAGTTCAGATAAACCCAGAGCCCTGTCCTCTCTGCTTTTTCTAGTTCTCTTGTTGAAAGCCTTGGCAGCCGCTCTAAACATTTGCATAAGTCTTGTAGTTCTGGAGCTTCTCCAAATCACCCCAAAAAAACTAGAACTAACGCTGTAAGCTTGAGGAACTACCGTACTATCTTTACGTTTATTTTTTTCCCCCTCCAAAACTTTCTGGCAGCTTGGAGGAGGAAAAAGCAGAACAATCCACCTTTCTCTCCTTTCTCTCCTTCTCTCCTTGGCTCATGTGTCATAATTATTTGTCCGCGAAGATGAAAATCACAAACGGTTTGTTTGATTTGCATAACGTCTCCCCCGGAGGAGAACAAAGCGGCGTCCTCCGTCTATACGTCCTCCTCCGCATCAACATGTGAAGTGTCGGCGGTCAATGGCGGAGGGGATTTACTCGCACAATAAAGACAGATGCCACCTTTTATCTGCTTAACGGAAGAGAGGCCGAGCGCACGGCACTTGACCGCACAGAGGCACGCCGTTGGCGCCTAATGACGTCTTCCCTCCGCAGGCTGTTGACATGAATGGGGAATGAACTTGTTCTTTTTTTAAGTGCTAACTGGGGGAGGGATCTTTATACAATACCGTTTTTTCCCCCCTCGAAGATCTGAGTGATTTGTACAGATTTGATCATCAGTTCGAACTTCTGCTTCTGCCTTCTGGTGACAAGCAAATAAATATTCAGACAGCTGAACAAGCATGTCTTCTGAAAAGTTAGTGTCTGATACGTTATCTGAAATATTAATAGAATTTGAGGTAGTGAAGATATTGTAAATGTTGTGTAGAATTCTTTCCACTATTTTGTTTTTATTTTACCATCGTTTGTTTTGTTGACCTTTTCCCCTTATTTGGACTGATTTGAATTGAACTGAATTTCATCAGTTTTTTGTTTGTACCTGAAATGTTTTTTTTACAAAGTGGAAACAAAGACTAAGGAACATGTGTCAAACTCAAGGCCCGGGGGCCAAATCTAGCCCACCATAGCTTTTTATGTGGCCCTCTAGACTCCAAATTACATCAATAAGTCCCTCCAGTTTTTCATGAGTTTGCAAAATTGAAACACTATCAACAGATCCCCACATTTTCTGATTTTTACTGCAAATATTTCTCAAAATTGGCCAAAAACATTGGGTCTAAGTGACTGCTTCGACAGCCTTACTTGAAGTTATAGTCCGTGACCGATATAGCGATTAATAAAAGGTCACATTTAACATTAGCGCAAGTATTGTAAAAAATACTTACAAATATTTCTTCATTAGCACCACAAAATCTGAGGTTTTGATTTCGAACCACAAAAACAATCGCAAAATCCTAGATAGACTGATCAGTTTGTAAAGATGTTCAATATTGTTTAATTTTAAGAAACAATGCTGAAAGAAACAGACATTTATTGATCATTTAACAATGGTTTCACCAATATGTTTTGGCTCAACCTGCCCTTTAAGAACATTCAGATTTTTGATATGACCCAAAATGAAAATGAGTTTGACCCCCCTGGATTAAAGTGTCATCCGATCGACTTCATAAGATCCTGATGAAGGCACTTTTTAAATCCTTGGTGGCAATGAAAGTGAATGACTGACTGTGTTGGCTGGTGCAGCTTCCTGTCTGCACTGCAAGAGCACAAAATCTTATCAAGTGTTTTTGGTCGTCTTTTTAGTGCAAATATCTCAATGCAGTTAAAATAAGACAAAACTAACTTACAAGTAACTTTTCAGCAGCTTGTTTTAAGTCAATAATTTGCTAATATTGATAAAATGTCCTAGTTCTACTGGCACATTATTTTATGTAAAATGGGGAAAATGTCTTGTAATAAGTGAAATAACCTGCCAATGGGACTAGTACTATTTTGACACAAAACTCGAGCTCTGATGAGTGATTCAACAGTTTCTCCTCTGCGTCTTCAGTGACAGTGAACGAAGACCTCGTCAGAGAGAACCTATACATATGCAAATGACCCACAGACCACCATGGTCTCCCTGTCTCATGTGTGAGTGACAGGGACAAAGACTGAGGGGTTTGAAATGGTCCATCTGATTCCTGAGAGTGTTTGCCTCAGAATGAGCAACATCTGCCCTGCAGAGCGGCCGCCTGCAAATGCCGGAGAGCGGATCCGGACCCGGATCCGGACCTGGTCTGACTTTTTGACAGATTAGAATGGGGACAGTGCAGGGATGTAAGTGATCGTTTAATTTTTAGAAGTGGTCAGTTTGGATTTTTGTATTAAAAAGGCTATTTTTAATGACTGAATGTTGATTTTGTTTGTTTTTTTTTTTAAAGGAAAACCTTCTAATGTAAAAAGCCAAGTGTGGAGCAATTAAAACTGAAATGTTGGAAAACTGTTTATGTTTCCTTGAATCAATTATTCTTGTTTCCTTCACATTAATTGTACAAATATGCTTTCTAATGACTGAATGTGTCTCCTGAATATCTATTTGTGCCACACATAGGTATCGGTCAACATTAAAAGGTTAGAGGCCAGATGTCATATCAAACTATTTCTTTTTAAAATGTCTATTTATGTATCCTTATTCGGTTTTTACTGAATACCTGATGATTGTGAGGTATTCAATGAGGAAACGAGCCTTTGTTGTCCTCATTATACCAATAAACGAAGCAGAAATGAACATTTCCAAACAGGTTTGATGTTGAGTGACTAAGTAACGAACAGTTTCTTCCAAAGAATAAAAACTAGGAGTCTCACTCTGTGGATATTTTTTGCCTATGCGCTATAAAAACGCCTTTCTTGCAGTTTTCTGCTCTCTTCCCGTGGGAGAGAGAACATAAAAATAATAGTATTAACCCTGACATAAAACTTCTGTGGCTTAAGACTTTTATTACTTTAAGTCAAATTTGCTTTGAGTGAACATTTGTGGCTACACTGCAGCTGAACCTTATGTCACCTAAAAGTCCCAGCAATGTTCCGTTACTTCACAGCGATAGATGTGTTCAGCACACGGTCACTTTAATCTGAAGTGCAAACATGAGATAATCCCTGTGGATGATTGCTGCCATGTGATCACACAGGTGTTTCACATCTGATTTTCCAGCAGGGGAGGACATTTTGATTACAGTGTACATGCCCGGTTACGCCCTTTTGGCAAATGTTTTTTTTGGTAAATTGCTCCATAGTGTCAGTCAACTTCTCTCTGTTAATCACACACGGTTGTGGATGTATGAATACGTCCATCTCAACAACAGATAAAATACGGACTATTTGCTTTATTGATTACATTTGAACAGTATTTTGAGGGAAATTAAGATTTTTTTTGTTTGTTTGTTTTCACAAGTAAAAGTTTCTGGAACTTGATAAAGACTCCAATTCATGTAGATTACAGTTACGGTTTCCAAAAAGCCAACAAAGCATTTAATATGATCCCTTTTAGCGTTTTAATTTCCTGCCTTCCCATTATGAATGTGCGCAAACTTTGTCAATATTTTGTTAATGTCAACAAAAAAAAAAACACCTACAATTTTGCAATTGCGATATTTCCATTAAATAGGAAACGCAAAAGAAATCAGTTTTCTTTTGTGTTTGTTAGTTTGTTAATTAAAAAGAACATGCCCCGCCGTTATCCTCCAACTACTTCCTGTCGTCGTCTTCTTCTTCGTGGTTTGCACCAGTGGAAACGTCCGGTTGTTGATCACGTGACTTGTGTGATGTTTCCATTGCAGTTTTGCGAAACAAACTAATTTTAACACAGCCTAATTAAAAAAACACGTACTAGCACTGAAATTTCTTATCGAAAAACAAATGTTTTTCAGAAATCGGCTTGTTTCTATTATGAAAATGTATTTTCGAAATGTCAAATTGCGCAAATATATGGTCACTGGAAACGCAGCTAGCGACAGGATGAAGGTTTTACAAATCTCCAAGTGTGTTTTAAATAATCTGAGTTCAACACTTCATCTGAACATTTTATGGAGAGGAGAGACACCAACTGGAAGCTTTGAATCAGATCTGAACTTCAGCATAAAAGTCTGACATTCTCTTCCAATGCAAACCTTTCATTTCTTGTCCACAAAGGGCTAACATACATTGTCAACAACAGAGAAGTTTATTCTCTCTCACAAGAACAAAAGAACATCATCCTGCTCTTGAAAACTTGGTTTGGGAGGGTTTCAGTGTTACATTAGCGTTTGAAGGGATGCAGGTCGACTTCCCAAGAGTTCTTTGAGTTCTTGTGAAGTACTGTATGAAATGTCCTGTCCAGGAACAACTTTGTTCTTGTTCTTTCAGCCTTGAATAAAAAAACAAATGTCTCTGATCATGCGTCTGCACAAACCGCCACTCTATCACAGTTTCTTTTCTCTTCCAAGTGCCCCAAACGCAGCCACACAAGTGATTTAGAAGTGGTGGAGGTTTCCCCCAACGTAACATATCGTAGCATGTTGTCTACAATCAACAAGAAGCTCTACAATAGAACAAGAATCTTAGATTTGCCAACTGATGCGTTGCTAACTACTGTCAGGAGAACAAGCCAACAACTATGCAGTTCTCTCCTTCTTGTTTAAACTAGTGCTGTCAGTTGACCACAAAATTTAATTAGATTAATCACACTCTAGCACTGTCATTAATCACGATTAATCACCACGCCCCAGAGCCTGCTAGGAATGCTAATGCTAGTTAGCAGGACTACCGGATAAACAGTTCTCCTGTAAGTTGTTTCTGTGACTTTACCACATTAAGTAGAGCATGACATGCTAGTGGCGCATCATGAAATAATAGAATAAAAGCATTAAAATAAAATCTAGAAACAAAGACACCAAAGGCGGCTAAAACAAGGAGACACACACCACACTGGTTTTCTTCTTGTCTGTGCTAATGAGACTTCAGTCCAGATCCAGTGAAACTCCAGTCCTTGCTTTGTGGATGTTTGGACTCACACACAAACACAGACACACACACTGGGCTTTTCAGTGAGGAGGAGTGACACACAAACTGCTTTTTATTCAGCAAGCAGCTCTCCGAGGATCTGACAGAGCCTCCTGCAGTCACTCTGTGAACACGCTTCTCCTCAGCGTCTCCAGTAATTCACTTTCACATCCACAGCAGACTCTCTCTCTCTTCTTGGACTGGGCTTTTTGAACTCCTAGCAGGTTGGTCCACCTCTGATTGATTTATTTTTTTTCCACATCATGACACCAGATCAGTGTGTATATTTGTGATGAATCAAGGGAAAGTTTTAACATCCGCAAACTGCAATTTCACCAATTTTTCTTTTGTCATTCTGCTACCCTAATTTATTGTTTCTTGTAGTAAATTTTAATGAACATCTTAGGAGTTTCTTTAGTGTATTAGGAGACTATCATTATGTTTTAGCATTTGAATTAGTGAGAATATATTTAAAATTAAAAGTCAATGCTTGCTCTCTGTATAACAGGCAAAAATCAGACTCTTGTTTCTGTTTTTAATTTGCCTCTTATTAACCATCCTCAATATGGAGGCAATTACAGCCATTGGTTTGTGTGTGAGCAGGACAGACACACTGACATTTTAATTAGCTCGCCAGTCTGAAACTGTGTAACTGAAACCGCTGTTGTTGTTGTTGTAGGAGGTTTGAGTGTCTGCACTCAAACAACACTTTGTGATTTCCCAAACTCCCAGAACGCTCTTTCTATTTGCTGCACCACAAAATCTCTGTTATGCTGATATGTAGTCCTTTAGTACCATTTGATAGCTGATGTTTTGGACTCATAACTGTACTAACTAACCAAAACTATGTACTATTTTTGAATTACATTCATGTCTTATTTAGACTTTTTCCAGCTGTTAATTAGAATTAGCTTCTACTAGCTGTTTTAGCTAATTAGCTTGGTTTAACAGTTTTTAAAGCTTTTGTTAGCTGAAGATATTTCAGCAAAGTCATGTTTCCTAAGAAAAAAAATAGTTACGATCTTTTAACTTATGTTTTGTGAAGGTATCACCAATCTTACCTCTTGTCATACCTTGCAGAGAGTTTGTAGGAATCTGAAGAAATTCTGGAATGTTAACAGCTGGTCAGAAATTAGCATGTTTTTTCTCATTTTAATGTCTGAAAACGACGTTTTTTCAGTGCTGCGTTGCTCGCGAGGGTTAAACCCGCTAGCGATAGCCTTAAAGGGCGAAGCCTAAACGAAATAGAACAACTTTGACTAAAAATGTTCATACCTGGTGGATACATCTCTAAACTTGCGCATTTGAACTTCCCACAGTTTCACAAGGGGGCGCTGTTTTGTTTGTGGCTAGTTTTCTTAGCCAAACAACGACATTGCGCACACAGAGTCTGACGACGTATCACTCCGCCAAAACGGCTGCGACTTCTCTTTCCGAAACGTACGAAACTCTGAACATGTTGGGTTATGGCAGTAAAAGAGCTACGTAACATATTTGTATAAGCCAGTAGAGCTGCTTTTTAAAGAGGAAACTCAGAAGGAAACAGTATGGAGAGAAGTGAACAAAGTTAACATTATTGTAAGCTTGAGGACTAATGGAGCAGCAATGTATTTCCTATTGATTCTATTGATATTATTCTCCTCTGTAAATGGACTGTTGTACAGTGGACCCTGGTACTTGCGGAGGTTAGGGATTGCAGTGCCTATGAAAAACCTAAAATTAGTGAAATCTCCTCTGAAAATACGTATAACTGCCTGTTTTAATAGTTCAAACAATCTTAATATGGATTAAAACCGTTTTAATGTCTAGTTTTCCCTATCTCTGCTCTTCAGGATACAGCCAATCAGTGCGGAGGAAAATAAACGGAGCTTCTGGATTGGCTGCTTTTCAAATGCTTGCTAATAGCGTGTCAAGATAGGTTTTTCAGCTTCTCCAGCTATATTTTATTTGGAATATATTTTTGATTTGGTTTTATTCCACAGAAAGATCCGTGAATATACGAACATTGAGCAGGAATATTGAGAATTTGCAGAATATTGAGCTGTTCACTCAGTTCAGTTCAACAGAGTGAACTGAACTGAGTCCTCCACACTATGTCCTCCATTCACACACCAATGCGTGGGTACAGGTTGATTCAGAATGTGAGCGACATCCAGATTTTCGGGTCTATTTTCTGTTAAAAACAGAAAACAAACAAAAACGAATTTTGTCCTATCATCACTGAACAGGTAACTGCTTCTTCACAAGACTGTTACACTGAAAACCTCAAGGTGTTCTTGAGGTTTTCTTGAACTTAAAGCTCAAATTAATGTTTTTAGCTAACTTAAAGTGAGTGAAGCAGTCAAAGTTTGTCGAGGTCCAAAACAATTTGGAGTTGCTGATGAGAGCTAGCGCCGTTTCAGTTTATAGCTCATTCTGGTTCTCATGTTTACATTTTCAGCAGTGATTTAGAGTTGTAGGGCCTTTTGGTTAATGTTCACCATATGAAGCTCTGTGCCTGCTGGGAGAGTCTGGCTTAATTACCTCAGCAGAAAATTAAGACAGATGCAGACTCGCTCGCAGCCAAGACAGCAGACCAGACTGCTAATGAAATAATTTGCCAAGCGAAACCGAGATTTCACAGTGCTGCGACTGTGCGGGAGGAACACAATGAAGTCGGGTCAGCTGTAAGTAGGAAGAAAAGGAAAAAAAAGCACCGGCCCTCCTTCAGTTGTTTTTCACAGCATCCTTCCTCACTCTGTTCATCTGAAGCTCACGCTTCGTCCTCCACTCGCACACAAACGTTTGGGTGCAGGTTGGTTCAGATTGTGAGGGACGTCCAGCCCTCGGTTTTCAGAATAGCTCTATTTTCTATTAAAAAAATAAAAGGCATTTTGTCATATCCTCACTGAACAGGTAACTTCTTTTTTGCAACCCCCTATTGGCAGTTTACAAAGCTCAAATTAACATCAAATCTAAATTTACTCCAGGTAAAACAAAGACAAACTCACTCTCAAAATAATATTAATCCAGTTATGCTGGCCATTTGAAACGGCGTATGTTTGTTTAAGTATTTAAATGCAAGTTTGTTATTTTCTCTAGCATACAAAGATAAGAGACTATGGCAAATAAAAACTTTCCACTGCTACACCAGCATACTTTAATACAGTTTGGTTATTATTTGTTGAATTTATTATTCAGCTTGTTAGATAAGTCTTCATTTTTAAGTTCAAGTGTCTGACTGAAGGGGATAGTGACATCTACTGGCAGAGTTGAACAGTACAGACAATTGGAAACATTTTGCCTCAGTTTTTTCTAAAAGAGTAGCCAGATGGAGAACAAGCATAAAAATAGAAGTGGTGAGAGTATTCATATATCACTTTACTGCCCAAACAAAGACTGGATCTGCACTAAAGACTGGAATTTCACCCTGTTGCTTTTAAGTTTTCTCTTCTGGCTTCAAAATGTGCTTGTTTGACCTCTGTTGCAGAGATACAGGCAAAAGATAGACGGCATAAGACATACCACTAAACAAAGATTTCGAAAGTTATTACAGGAAATCATTTTAGAAAGAAAAACAGTTTCATTACAAATACAACATGATCTTTTTTTTAAATCATCCTACAGAACTGCCTACGAGTTCCTTGAATATTTGAATCCTCCTAAGCCCTTGTCGTTAACATCTGATAAATGGAAAGATAAAAAAAAAAACGCATCAGTGGGGGATCAGTGGGCTGTTTATGTTTGCATCTTCTGCGCTCATGTGGTGTCAAGCTGTTGGGCAGAGGCTTCGTGCGCGGCCTGGCCCCTGACAGTAATCGGCCAATGAATAATGAACAGACGCACAAACCTGCCATTGACAGCTGTTTGGGATCTTTGTTTGTGTGTTAGCGCTATCGTTGGAGTGCAGCTGCATGCCTGCCTGTAGCAATTATGCTCTCTCTAAATAAGAGCCAGAGGAGAAACTGAGCATATGTGTGGGGGTGTGTGTGTGTGTGTTAAGGCACACATGTTTTTTGAACTAAGTGTAATATAAACCAGCTCCGAGACCATAATATGAGCCTCAAGGATTGTGTTGCATGCTCACACACATACACACGCATTGCATTACTCAGCCTTTTTACCTCCGCACACTGCAATAACATATTTGAGTTTTACACACACACACACACACCTTCTGAGACACAGTCAGACATATGGCCTGTTCTCAGAGCCCGTATGTACCCCCCCACCCCCCACATGTGACCCAGGCTCTCCTTGAGATCCTCAAAGGCTCTGTTGTGTTGGGAGTCCCATTCACACACACACACACAGAGCCTACATACTCAGCCCCATAAACACTACTTCAAGTCGCCGGTGCCCACAGGCCTTTTCATGGTTAATTTGCTGTTCAATAGGTCAGGAGGAAAAGCAGACACACACACACACACACACACCAAGTCATTCTCAAATTCAGAGAGTCATGCGGCCGTCCTGGCACCAGGATCGCCTTGCTGCGCGTTTCCCACACAGATGTGACTCTTCTGATCTACCGGGACCGAGGAACACGAGTGAACCTGCTGTTCACAGTCAACAGGGCTTTTATTTGTTTCAACAGGAACCTGCAATAAAACATTGTTTTGTTTTTTATTGAGATATCTTGCACATTTATGGGCACTCCTGGTGAAGCTGCGTCTAAAAAAAAAAAAAAGGTCTTAAAATGAAATCATCTGTTCTACTGCAGCAGCTGCATTTCACCCTGGACATTTTGGAAAAATCCAACCTTTAAGTTTAAAACATTTATTCATCTGGGGAAGAAATCATTAAGAAATACTTGACAAAAAAAAAAAAAAAATCCATGATTGCATAAACGCCTGTCACTTTTATTTTATAATTATCGTTTTTCAGCTCATCAGAGTTTCTAGGAACTTGTGTCATTCAGTTTCTTGGGGTATAAAAACATGATGTCCTTAAACAGTCTTAAATATGTTTGTCTAAAATTTAGGCGTTAAAATGTCTTAAATCCATTAAAGAAAATCTATGCTAGCTTTAAAAAACTTTTATCACAGGTCTTAAATATGTGATAAGGACTATTTAATCTCTGTGACTCAAGGAGGTTAAGGCTACTGGTAACAAGCTGGTACTACTTGCTAGCAAAAAGTCAAGCTAGAATGTAGCTCAGTTCCAGGTGAGAAACACAAAGCTGCTGCCCAGAGCCACAAAAACTTAAACTTCACAATTTTTGTCCCCTTCATTTCTTTGTACATCTCTGTCATGTTACAGGCCTTAAATTTTATTTATAATAGTCTTAAAAAGTGATTGACTTGACTTAACTTTAGATTGAGTTTTTCAGCAATAAACAAAAATCATGTATATAAAAAAACACCTGGTGCTGTTTTCATATCCAAACCAACATTGGAGTGTGTGGTGCCTTACTTTTTTTGAAATTCAGTACACTTTTGCAGTTTTCTGGACATTTGTCCCAGGTTTTCCTGGATAGAAACTGAATGCTGCTTCTCCATGTTTGGTTCTGGACAGTAGTGTCCGGTTGGCTAACGGGGGATTGTACAAGGTGCTAGTAACAGGGACACCAAAAGGTTTTTTCCATTTTAAGAAATGTTTATCTTCAAACTTGTTGCATTATTGAGCTGACATCACAGGGTTTTCTCACTATTAATAATTTAGAAGTGTAATTTATAGAGGAGTGCTGTCCTTGCACAGTTTGTTCTTTGACTTATTCTTTGTGTGATGCTTTTTGTTACTTTTAATAGGACATATACCTAGTTTCTGCTCAGCTTCTCCTTATTTCCAAACAGATAGCTGCTAATGGACCCTGGTGCAGATGGACCAGTAACATGAAAAACATCAAATGTTGTCGACTTTTCAGTTTGATGATAGCATCTTATGGAACCGGGACATTTTAATGGGATACAAAGAGGATGTTTTCTCATTCAGCTTTATTATCTGCTAATCTAAGCAGGAAAATGATCTCGTCTGATGCCTATCTGATATCAGCGGGACTTTTCAGCTGTCCAGCTTATCTCTTCCTCGTCCTTCTGTTCGGTGACATTTCTCCATCCTTCCTCTTTGTCCTCATGCAGGTTCTGGGTTCTGCTGGTGATGACCTCAATCCTGTGCCCTGGCAACACCTACACTGCGATGAAGGACCTCTCCTCGTCATCTTCTCCTCTCACCACCCTCCTCCACTACTCTTCCTCCAAGCCCTCTGTCGTGCCCTTCTCTTCGGCGGGTCCCGCCTCATCGCCGGGGGTCTCGCTGTCAGCCGCGTCGCTCTCCAAGCCGCAGCCGTTCTGCCTGCAGACGGGTCCGCACCTCATAGCCAGCATGCAGCTGCAGAAGCTCAACTCTCACTACCAGAGCCTGGCCTCGGGGGTCTCCGCCGGCCACTCGGCACCCGGCGGGGCTCAGAAGACCTTCGGGGGCTCGCCGCTGAGCACGGCCAGCCCTCTCCTGGGGCCCTCCGGAGGCCTCGGCAGCGGCGGGAACATGGGAGTGGGGATCGGCATGGCGGGCCAAGGCTCCGGAGCGGCCGGGATTATCGACTTTGACCCCGTGGACGAGGAAGTTCTCATGTCTCTGGTGGTTGAGCTGGGTTTGGACAGAGCCAACGAGCTGCCGGAGCTCTGGCTGGGACAGAACGAGTTTGACTTCATGTCAGACGTCCCGGCTGGATGCTGACCAGCAAAAAGAAAGACAAAAGCCCCACACAAACATTCGGAGGCAGCGGAATTGATCGACAAAGAGAGAGAAGGCTTCTCTCACTGTTTTGTTTTTCTCTCCCCTAACTTTCTTGGCTGATATGTTCAAGGAGAGAGTTCAAGAGATTCACGGCGTCTTCCTGTTTCTGCTTTACTGTCATGGCGTTACTCGTGGACAGGAAATTCTACAAAAAAGGACCTCTCTCCTTAATTTGTTTTGCGAGTTTGTCTCACTGTGACGTTCTCACTCGAAGAAATACCCAAAGCACATGCGGAGCATGTCCTCCTTTGTCCACCACTGCATCTCTGGGCCTTAATAAAAACCAGTCGACTCCTGCGAGACGGCTTCAAAGAAACACACACGTCAACCTCTCGAAGGTCGAACTCTAAAGACGAGTAAGATGCACCTGTCGGATCTGGGTCGGCGCATAAAGAACAGGGGTGGGTGGGGGGGAGTGTACCAGGACTTCCACAAAAAAAGGATGACAAACTCTACGCTTCCTGTTTTCTTAATAGACAATATTGAGCCTCCACTCTCATGGGAAAGAGACTTCAGCCTCTTTGGCTTCACAAAGATCTGATTGTCTGAGAACTGGTTATCTCCACATACTTCTTTTTTTTTTTTTTTTGTTTGAATTTAGATCAAGCAATCGTGCCCTTGTTACTTAAGACAGCGGCTAATTATCCATCGGGGGAGTCCTGGACAAGGGGACCTTCTATAGTCCCTGTTTTTGTGAACATAATGAATCAGATTAAGGGACGTGGAAACTTTAGGAGCATGTGACATGAATGCGGTAAAAATGTGTAGAGCACAGCGCCGCTGAAACAACTGGAGCATTTCGGTCAATTCTGTGCCAAGCTAAGCTAATGCAAAGCATTTAATCTGTGGACATAAACCCCAAAATGTTAGATTCACACACCTTCAGCGTCATGGTTTTTCTGCTTTACCGCTCAGATAGCTTTGTTAAAACAGCTTTTGTCAGCTCGGGCTAACCGTAAAATCCCTTTCCTTCATGTTTGTGAGGAGGTGGCATGCTGCTTCAACACTATGTGTTTACACGCCTTTGACCCAGAGCAAAAGATGTAGAGCTAAACTATCACAGTAAATGTCAAAATCAAGAAAAAAAAAAGTTTTTGGCTTTGATTTGGTGTTCTATAAATCTGTAACACCTTGCAGGATTAATACCTCAATCATGCTCTGTAGCGATCAATAACGTTTCACTCTGGCGGGAGCAGCCAACAACACACACTGTTATATGGAGGATTGAAACCACTTGCCTCTTGCTGCACAGATCTCTCATCCGTCAACCGCTGAATCGTCGACCTCGGAGGGCGTCGTCCAGTGAAATTGCAGCGGCTGGGCCGAGTTCACTCGGCTCATCTGGATGCTCAAAGTAAATGGGATCTGTTAAAGTATGTGGAGAACTAACACTCGACTCAAACTTCCAGAGTTCTCTGTTCTTTCTTTGTTTTTAAAAATAAAAGAAATTAGGATTCAGACATGTCTGGTCAAACTTTCAATTTAGAATCTGGAAAAATGGATGGATGGATTGTATGGAGTGGTTGACTGACGGATGGATGGACGGACAGGTGGATTGGATGGATTGGTTGGCTGATGGATGGATGGATGGATGGATCATTCAGTGGATGGCTTCTGTATTGATCGACAGACGGATGGATGGAAGGATAAATGTATTGATCGATGGATGAATGGATCAATACAAGTTTTCACCCAATTTCCTTTGCAAAGTAGCTGAAGCTCGATTTTAAATCTGGTCGCAGATCGTCAATTGGCTTAAGATTAGACGTTGCCTGGGTCTTTCCAACACACAAATTATTCCATTGTATCTTTGTTGAACCTTCGCACACAGGTTCAGGTCTTTCACAGTCTCCAAAAGGTTTCCCTCCATCTTCCCATCAGCTCTGACCTGAGGAAGAACATTCCCTCAGGAGATGATGATGATGATGGTGGAAAGGATTTTTCATAAATTGAAGAACATTGCCGACAACCTTGAGCGTCGTCTTCATCAGACTGTTCATACAACAACAGGGGATCTTTAATCAAAGGCTTCCTGAGAATCTTAGTAACTCTCACACACTACTTCCTGCCCGCAGCCATCAGCATCCACAACAACGTTTTGAGGAAACCTCTGTAATATGAGTCATAGTTACAACAACATTTAATTTCCCTATGGGATTAATAAAGCATTTTTCAATTGCACTGAATCGTTTTGCGTTTTGCAGGTTACTGTACACAGCATATGTTTCTTGTTGCTTCGGGGGTTTGTGGGGAGGGAGTCCTGGAGACTTGAAACCGACACTTGACCTCCCCACTCATCCTAAAGGGGCTTTACGTCTGTGTTTTAGATAAATGCAGTCAAGATGAGTTCCTCCCCAACACTCGCCTCAACCCTAGACATGTTATCTGTTGTGGTAAGAGGAGACGAGCAGGCGGCAACAAAAGGACTTTCACCCTCAAGTCACCATGTCTGTCATCTGCGCATTGTGGCTCTTCTACCGGGCCACACAAAGTAGCGCACCTGCATGTGCGTTTGCACACCGGCGGGCATCTGTGGCAGACCGTACAAAGGCACGGAAATAAAGCCTCGCAGACCGGGGCAGAGGCACAGGGATGGTGTTACAGCTCCGAAATGGGAGTAGCGGCCACGAAACAGGCTTGTAGTTGTCTACAGACCTAGGGTTCCACAGCATTGTGTGTTTGTACTCATTTAGGAACTTTTCTGGTATGTCCGCTAACCTCCTCAACATCGATTGGTCTGGTGGTGGCCAAACCGAGGTCCTAATTCGATGGATCCCCTTTTTTAAGGTTTAGGAGTGGTTTGGAGGTCTAATGGGAACTAAAGTTTATTTAAAACCCCTTGATGTCACAATGACACTGATGTCCTCATTGACTTGCATGTGAGCATTTTGAGGGTAACAGTTAAGGGGAAAAGGTTAGAATTGGGGAAATACTGGTAATGATTAGGGTAAGTCTTTGATTTAGGCATAAACGCAATTACTAAAATGAATGGAAGTCAAAGTCCTAATATGGGTAGAGACACCAGGGTTCGGGGTTGTGTGTCTAAAGAGGAATTTCGTTCGTGAAATACTATTTTTCTTAAAATAGGAATAAAACACGCTGATTCTTGTTTATTAATTTAGATATAGAGGCTTCAGGAAACACTTGACCTCCATGTAGGCTTATCCTTATTTTACATTTACCTTCCAGCTTGCACACACACGCACACACCCATACTGGGTTTTTTTGCTGGTGATAAGGATCTTTGCTACAGTCCTGGGTTTCTTTTCTTTTTGTAATAAAAAAAGAAAAGGAGCCATTGATGAAAACCTGCTGAAGGAGCGTTTTGACAGAATCCCTTTTCTGGTTTTCCAAGGGATTTGGTGGGTATTTCCTTAATAACAATCGGCTCTCTGAGGTGTAGCGAAAGACATAAAGTTGCCCCTCACTGCCTCCAAATCCAACAGACAGACACTCTGAGTCTCCGCTTCCTCTGTCTCGTCCCCTAATGCGGTCAAAACAACATTCTTCACATCGAAGGGAGCCTTGTGTTTGTTTCCATCTGCTCTGTATTGTTTTAAAGTCTTCTTTTGAGTGAGTGAGTTAGTGAGTGTGTGTGTGTGTTTTTTGCGGTCCAGTCTCAATCCCAGCTGAGTGGATGTTTTCTTTGCTGTGTGAACCAGAGTCCCCCTCTGCTCCCCTGAGAAACTGCCTGATGGAAATGCTTAATTTGTTCTCCTTCCTTTTTAAAGCAATTCACCCCTCAGCGAGACAGAATAACCCAAGCAGGGACTTTTCCCAACTTAAACATTGCTTTCAGTACTTCAAAACTGGAATTTTATAAGAAATAGACTTAATTTTTGTTTCTTTTTTCCTCGTGGAAAGACGCAGCATTACAAACAGCTGACTTGGATGAATCAAGTTAGACATTTTGGGCTTAGTTTAACACCAGCTCCACAACTCCCAAGGTCTGTGAACCGTTTGATTTTGTGTGTGGAACCTTTGAGCTTCAGCTGAAATTCAAGTAGACTGAGCTAAAGGAACTCAAGAAACAAATTTTTAAAATGACCAAGCAAGTTTTAGGGCTTTCCACTGAAGACGTTCTAGTTGTTAACGAGAGCTGGTGTTCAGCCTGTTCTTAACTGGTTCTGTGTAAGGATTGTTTTCTTTTCCACCAAATCAGAGGTCCCTATTACGTCATTGTAAACGTCTAATCCAATTATCAATAGATCCTCCCCACCTTATTCTGCGTTTTTGTGAAGGACTATGTTGCGACAGGGCGGAAACGCAGACAGGAACTTATGGTGAACATGGTGGAGGTTTAATAATCAAAACAGAAATCTTACACAAGGATAACAGGACATGACAGAGTAACAAAAGGATCCACAAAGGACAAATGCACAAAAAGCAGAACACAAGAATAACCAAGAAACTGAACACCAAGGAATTACCTAATATGGCAACACTTTCCTCTAAAGCAACGATGAACACGGAAATTAACTGAAAACAGTAATAGCAATAATAAAGAACCCAGAGGTGATCAAAACACTAATGAAACCAAAACCAAAGGATCGTACCAAGGACTCTTCCTATGATTACGACAGCTGAACCACTCTGCTCCATTTGCCAAGTTTAAAAAAATAGTTAAAAACTGATTTGGTTGCAACAAAGTCTGCTTTTAGTTAAAGTCACTGGGTATACATAGACCTGCTTACTGTTAATTAAATGGAAAAAGGTTGGTTATTAAAAGACAAACCTCGGTATGGATGTCCTTAACTAAAAATGCATCTATCTATCTATCGATCTATCGATCTATCTATCTATCTATCTATCTATCTATCTATCTATCTATCTATCTATCTATCTATCTATCTATCTATCTATCT